>JAPUUL010001271.1:0-10560 GCA_029590625.1 Lasiodiplodia mahajangana | reverse complement strand
CTTATACGCAGATTCTCAGTGGTAGCCAGACAATCGGAAAGTCCCCAGGCTCCCTCAAACCACGCTCCATCAGCACCATCACCCGCACCGGCAGCGCCATCCCCGGTACCACCTCGTCCGGCTGACTTAAACCCTCCTAATCCACCTATAGTAACAGCACCGCCCCCGAATCCCTTTCTCCAACCGTTAGCTTACAACGGATTCCAATTCCAAGGCAGCAACCCCTTCATGCAACAACAGTTGCAAAATAACGGAGCACACATCCCAAACCTCCAGCCTGCGATACCCTACTACCCTCAATACGGCTTCAACCCTTCCCAAGACATTCGAGTGAATACCAATCCCTATTACCCCTATATGCCAAACCCACCTGCGGCTCGCAATCACCAAAACGGTCACCCCCCAAGACCCAATGCACAGCGAAACCAACAGAATAACCAAGCAGCAGGAAACAATCCACCCGCGAACGGCAACGGACAAGCCCAAGGGATGAACAATCCACCCGCGAACGGCAACGGACAAGCCCAACGGATGAACAATCCACCTGCGAATGGCAACGGACAAGCCCAAGGGATGATGCAGAACCTGGACGCGTTCCCATATCCATTTCCGAGACCCTATGACAAGCTTAAACCTGAGCTCTTCCAATACAACGATTCCACTCCAATCTCACAGTACATAGACAAGCTTGATATCCTCACGGAACGATGGGGGGCACCCGCAGTCCTTAACAATTTCGGAATCGGAATCTTACTCGACCCAAGTTCTTCAGGAGCACGCTGGTTCATGAGTCTCTCAGCAGCCGACAAGACACTCGTATCCACCAACCTGACCGAAGCCAAAGACAAACTGGAGCAACGCTTTAAACAAGACAGAATCGCCACGATGAAACTCGCCGACAACGAAAAACATAGCTTTGCAGACCAAACCAAGTCCGTCGACGATTACATCGACAACAAGGTCAAGTACTACAATGAGATGGGCTGCGTGGACGAAGACTACATCGCATGTCGCGTCTACGACGACCTAGACACCCATCTAAAAGTCTTGGTTAAGATGCAGAAAACGGGCAACACTGTTCAAGACCTACGACAACAGGTTAGCACAGGCAGACACCTAGCTATGGAAACATGGCGAAAAGACGAAGACACGCGAAAATCTCACGAAAAACGACTTCAAGACTTGGAAAGACGTCTAAACCCCGATCGACCACCTAGCCGGTTTGGTAACCAGAATTACAATTCCAGCTATACCCGAAACCCCCCAAGCCCGTTTCCCCCTCCATCCAAGACCACGCCCGTTGACTCCAACTTCTTCAAAGGAATGCTAAACCTTTCCAAGCCCAACGAAGCCACACCCAATCAACAAAACCAGCGCAATGCGGACGACAAGGAAGGCAAACCAACAGGATTTTTCCGACCTGGAAGACAGAACAACGGCGGATATAGGAACAATAACTACAGAGCAAACCGACCGAGCCAAGACCTTCCGAGAAATGCTCAAACTAAAGTCGCACAAAGCTTCGTCCTGGGAGGTCAGACAGTCTGGTATGACCCCGACAGCGAGCAATTTTACGCTCCGCCCAAGGTCATGGAACAGATGAATTCCTTTCAACCGGAATACGACCCTGACTCTGCACCCGAGGAGGACGACGGCGAGGATCAATCTGCCGTCGAACCGAAAAACGACTAAGGCCGACGACAAGGGGAATCGTCGAGCCATCAGCAGATAAACCGCTAGATTCCCCGACAGACAACGCCACTCCAGGCGACAATGTGCCATCTGCTCCCATAGCTAAAAACCTAGATTCTCCAATACACAACTGTCCAAACAATAATACAACCACATTGCCCTCTTTGCCCTCAAACTCCGCAACCCAGACCTCAGACCCCAGTGATACATCCGCATTACCCTTACACTCAGACCCTCAGATCCCGCACCCGTCAGAATCATATGATCCCAAGCAACCCTTCACTGTCGACGATGCTATTGAACATATAGAAATACGAGGATCAACCATCGAATACAACCTACCTAGAAGCGTCAAAAAACATAAGCGACAAAGAGCCATACCTGTCTACCTCACACAAGACAAGACATATAACTGGGAAAGCTTCTTGCATCTCAGAACAGTAGTCTACACCCCAGTCGCTGCAGTTGAAGCCTTTATTGATACATGTTCCCCGCTATGCCTTGTTTCGCGAGAATACCTTACCACAAACTATCCCGACGCACTCATCTCGCAACTCACAGAACCAATCACACTCACCGGAATAGGCGAGGGACCTAAAATCTATCATAATACCTGCCTCGACATAAAGCTACTTGACTCTGACAAGAGGCCATGGTCAGTTTCACAGACCGTATACATCGTTGACAGACTATCATGCGGGATGCTCTTGGGCTTGGAATTCCTCAAACCTCACCAACTTCACATAATCTGGGGCGGAAAGAAACAGAATGATGAACTTCACATAGCAGACACGGGACGCCGCATCCCCTTATCCGACACATTCCGAAGCAAACCCAAGTTGTACAAAAAGAGCGTACCAATACGGGCCACTATAACTACTGACATCAAACCCGGAACCGGAATGGCAATCCCCATCCAACACCCGGACATGCCAGTCACGGCGACCGGATATCTTATAGTCCCAACACCGATAACAGACCCCACCTACAATGCCTATGGCTCATTGATGAACGCAATAGTTGACGGCCAAGACCAATCACTTCACTTCGCAAACTTGGGAGAACTGCCAATAACCATCCATAAAGGGCAACTTCTAGGCCATCTGGAACATATCGAGATATTCAAATCTGTCGATGCATACCTAGCGTCCCCATACAAAGACCAAGACGACATCCCATGCGCCGTTCCGCTATCACACATACTCGACTCTCGAGATGAAGACGTGGACGACGACAAAGACGACAGATATGGTCACGGATACCCACATAATCTCCCGGACCCACCCGATCCGGAGTACAAGCTAAACGAAGAAAAGATGAACATACCGCACGACTGGGGACCTGAGGTACTGCAACAAATCAAGTCCATCATACATAAGTATTCGAGACTATTCCGACCGGAACTCGGCAGATTTAATGACGGAGTCAAAATGCCAATTAACTTCAAGGATGGCGTCTCGACGGATGACCTGAACCAACGACCTTATATCATCTCAAGGCGAGACAGAGCAGCCATGGATGCGATACTACAACCACTCACGGATGCAGGCGTCGTGGAAGACATTCCACTCGGCCAACCCTGTCCAGTCGCTTCACCAGCATTCGTCGTATGGAGAAAAGGCAAACCGAGAGTTGTCGTCGACCTCCGAAAAGTCAACACTAAAGTAGTCGGTGACGCCTATCCTCTACCCAGACAAGACGAAATCCTTGGCGCAATGCACGGTTCCACCGTCTTCACCGTAGTTGATGTGATGAAAGGCTTCTTCCAACAGGAGATCGAACCATCAGACAGATACAAGACAGCTTTTGTCACGCCACACAGAGGTCACGAACAACTCACCGTCGCAACGATGGGCCTTAAGACATCACCAGGCTTCTTCCAGCATCGAATGGAACGACTATTCCGAAAATACCTTTGGTATTTTGTCCTCGTCTATATCGACGACGTCATTATCTACTCCAGAACCATCGAAGAACATATCAATCATCTCGACATTATCCTCGGCATTTTGGCAGCATCCGGATGCACCATGGCCCTCGAGAAATGCCACTTCGCACAACACGGACTTAAAGCCCTCGGACAACATGTATCACGCCTCGGGCTAGCCACCGACGAAAAGAAGTGTGAAGCGATTCGAAAATTAGATATGCCTCGCAACTTAGAAGACCTTGAACAAAAACTCAGACTCATGGGATTTCTCCGATCATATGTATACCAATTCGCCGGAATATCCTCTCCACTTAACAAACTTAAAATACTAGGCTTTAAAGGCTGCCCTGAAAAAGCAAATCCTGCACGAGCACGATAGGCAAAAAACTACAAACTACCACCAGAAATCTTACCACCTACCCTAGACAAGGACAGTATTATATCAGAAAAAGCTTAACATTATTATAAAACGTTAGTTGCAAAACAAAACAAAGTATAATCGCAAAGCAAAAAAGCATAAAAAACCCTAAAGCAACGTATTTATAAAGCAGTTGCTTTAGCTTTTCCAAACTACAACAAACTATTTATTTTTTGCGTTAACTTTAGCAAGCTTAACAGCATTAGCACCGCTCTATACCAAGTACAAAAAAACAGCAAGCTTCAACTAGTACTATTTTTTTTGCACGTTTTTATAAGCACTAAACAAAAATATAGCATATATAAAATCAAAACATGCAGTGTTGTTTAAACCCTAAAAAAGCTTACTTAATACTTTAACTATAGCAAAATATAAGTTTATATAAACTATAATGCCATTGCATAAGCCTTCTAATCTATTTCCCGGCAACCTAAAAGCAGTAGCAAACTAATATCCTAGTAACTATTCCTATCAAAGTATATAAATAAACTTAAAATTATCTATATGCCAGGCTGCACGCTAGTAAACGCCAACATACTCTCAAAACTCCCTTGCATATCCCATGCTGCAACCATACCTCCATCCACTAAAGTCCTTGTTACTTCACTTGTAGTAACCAAACAACAAGCTAAAGCCCTCGTAAAAAACAACGACCCTCCTCAAGACCAGCCACTGCCAAAGCCTATTGCCAACACAGATCATGCTCCTCTGCCAGAACAACCACCTCAGGAACCAAGACCCCAAGCCGCCAACGTCCATAAGCAGGAACCTCAAGCCCCTATCCTTTCCATATTACAAAAACCAGAAATACAGGCTATTAACAACGTAATCACTCACAACGCAAATATTCAATTGCAATATTTGGACAGCGTCATAATCGCTTTTTTACATCTCTCTAATAAGCTTAAGGAAAATATCGCCTAAAGCCTGACCTTAGATCGAACTTTTAAAACGATCTATAAACGCTTGCAAAACTTATATTATATAACTTAAAATAACAAAGAAGGACTAACTATTATACTCTACTTATTCTAATACAATCTTAATACCCTTTTTCTTTATTTCTTACAAAGTATAAGCAACCAACTAGTAATACTAGCTGCAGTTAAGCTCCAAATCATCCGCATAGCACATAATAATAGAGCACACGCCGGGATCACTTAAACCTATAATTTCTTGCAAGCATTCGTTTACTTTCCTAAAATTAAAAAACACATAACAAAATATATTAAAGCTTGCCCTAACTGCAATATAGCCAAAAAACCAAAACAATAACCTTATAATAACTTATAACTAATATACATACTTATAACTCCTTTATTAATACTATGTATCGATTTTATAGTAAGCTTTCTGTAATTTATAAACAAAAATAACGCTATACTTTTTATTATTTGCAAAACATTTAAGTTTATTAAAGCTATTATTAGCAAATTAACCTACTTTATAAAACAATAAGCTAAACTATATATCTTATACGTATATGCAGATTAAAGACTACTAAACGCATTTATTTTCAACATAAACCCTAAACTTCTTAGCAATCTTTAAACTGCTTTTTGCAAAGCTAGCAGAATTAAAATACGCATAGCTGCACTATATCACCAATCCGCTAACAAATAAATCAAGCATACAATATAAACATTCCAAACTTTAATAACTACTATTCTAAAAGCAAAATTCAACATTTTTATATAGAAAGACTACGTAAAACACATTATTTATTATTTTAATACTTCTACCTTATTTACAACAAGCAAAACGCCATATGAACTCCTTTATAGCTGTAAATCTAAAACATTTTTTTTNAGTCGATCTTATAATTAAGAACAATTATTTAAAAGCTTAGCAAATCTTAAAACAAAAAGCTATAAACAATATTACGCTTGCTTAAACAAAAATAAAGATTTATTATAATAATTACTACTTTATGCCCTTAACTATAGCTAAAAACAACCTTGTTTATATTAAACTTGCTAAGCTAAGCAAACTTAGTTATTATTTGTAAAACTAAACTAAGTTTAGCTTTTTTNAAAGTCAATCCATTCCTTGTAAAAAAAATGCCTTAGCAACTTTAAATATAAAATCAAACTTTTTTATTAGTTAAACTAACATAAAAAAAATCTTTATAAAACACTTTAAACTAGCCAAAAAAAACTAATTTAAAAAACCTAAANCTTATACCTAACGGCCTTACAATTAACAGCATAAAAAAATAAATAATAAAAAATATTTAAAAACATACATACATTAAACCTACCAATGCTATATTATAAACACCTATTTAACTATGCTATAAAGTTAAATAGCTAAGCTATAATATAAAAACATAAGAACTAGCTAATACGTTGAAAAAAAACGTCGCTAACTTACTTAAAAAATATCACAAACAAACTAAAACACAAGCATACGTTGCAAAACCTTTAATAAAAGCAATAAAAGTAATGGATTTATGCAAGACAATAACATAAAACATATAAGTACTTTAGTTTTAAGTAAGACATTAAAAGGCTTAAACCATAGCTTATAACCAAAGCTATTATCTCTAAGAATCACATCAACCGGTCAAAAGGCCAAAGCAAAAAAACCGCTAACATAAGTGCGGTCATTTCGCACAAACACTTAAAAAGGTCTGCAAACTACTACAATATTATAACTTCCTTTTCTTTAGTCATATAATTATAAGCTATATTTTCAGCGGAAGTCACCCAGTACTCACATACCTTTGTACCTAACCACCTTTTTTGCACACCTTTCTTGCGCATTTTCCTCGCGCACTTTCCTTACATACTCCTAATAGCACCTCACTTACGCCTTTTTTTCACTTAACACACGCACAAAAAATCTTTTTACGCCTGCCTAGCTTTATTATATACTACGCGTTTTTATCACCCATAAATCCTATACCTTTGCAACTTTTTCATTTTAAAACTTCTAACTTCCACTTTACCTAACCTAAACTTTTTACTTTCTTACCCAACTTTTTCCTTACCCAACTCACTTTCTCAACTAACCCAACTACTGTACAAACTTTTCAATTAACCTATAAAAGCACACTTTAAAGCACAATTACTAGCATATTTAGCTTCTTTGCAAAAATATTCTTTCGTATTATTAGCGCATTTAGCTACCTATTTTATTCTATTTTTCTTTAGCTTTATATACTACAAACATTAAATATACAATTATATTAAACGCAATTAAAGAACACAGCTTTGCCCTTATTTTAAATAAAACTACAGCTATTTTTAACGCAAACTTCATTATTAAACAAGCTAATATTTAAAAAAAAAACAATAAATCCTTAAATAATACCAATGCTGCTTAATATACCACCTTTTTTACAAACAGTAACAATATTAGCATTATCATTAAATCCAACGCTTTTTTTATAAATAAAGCTAATTATCTTACCGCTTTTCTTTATATTAAATAACAACTAGCTAATTAGCAAATTCATTTACTTAAAGTTATATATAACTAAAAANGTAAACAAATCAATATACCTAGCTTTTTTTCAATTAATAATAAAAGCATTTACTTGTATTCTTGTAATTTTGATTGCATTTAAGCTTAATTTATTAACGAACTTTTTGCACAACCTTATCTTGCTTATAATAAAGTATAATTTGCTTACATAAAAAATAATTAAAAGTCCTTTATTGCTTAAAGCCTTAACCTTGCCCCAATTGCTCACAACAAAAATAAACAAAACAAAAAAAACAGCAACAAAAAAACTCACTATATTTATAACAACTATTTTATTTAACCTATTATTAAAAACAACAAAGTATTATAAGGATGCTTAATAGTTGTCCATTTCCAATTCCCTTGCAAAAAGTGTCATAATATCTTTTATTGCTATATTAATTGCCTAAAGCAAAAAACCAGAAACCCTTATATATACTACAATTTAAAAAGTTACAAAAAAAACTATTACCCCTTAAAAAAAAATACTATATGTTATGTTTACGGATAACAAAATTCTTATATTTCAAATCAATGCCCTTATATTATTTTCCCACTTAATAAGCCTTTTCTTACCTTTAAGCAGCAAAATACAAATAATAACCACATTTATTTATAAAGCATAAGTATTATGCTTAAGTATAATAATTTAAACAAACATAACTAGCATAAGTATTATAAAAGTACTCGCGTTAACAAACATAAACAACAAAAAANCACTATATGTTTCAGCAACAATAACTTGTGTCCTAAGTTACTCACCGTTTTAAAACGTTTAAGTTAGTTACAAAAAGCTTAAATAAGAAAACCTTTAAACAATCGTGCCATACTACATAAAATATATTATTATACTAAGTATAAATAGCACCCCTAGATACCAAACTACTATAAAAGTAAATAACACCAAGTTTAAGTATTGCTACATTTATATTTATTATAAATATTAAATAAATACTAACAGCAGCTATGTTATTTTTGCTAATATACTTATATATTACTTTGTATTTTACCTTAAGCTTAAAATTACTAAGATCGAAAACAAAAAAGTTTATACTTAAGCTAAAACTTGTAAATATAATAACTTATTAAATTTTCCTTTATATAGCGCTATTTTGCTTAAAATCATTATAAACGTTTCCGCTATTACAAACAAAGTTCTACATACTTACTACAAGGATAAAATCCTTAAACTAATAATTACGCTTGAAAGCACGTTCATAAAAGTACTAAAAACAATAAATAAAACTATAACTAGCTTTAATGCCTTATAACGTTTTAAACTTGCTTTTCTTACTTATAACAAAAAAAGCGTAAATACTGCTGCATTTTTCGCAAAAAAAATGGTCACTCTAATACGTTAACCTATACTAAACTTTGCTTACTTATACTAAAAAAAGTATCTTCGATATATTTAATAAACTTATTGAATATATCGAAACAGAATTTAAACAATAGAAAAAAGCTAAAAATTGCATATACTTTATTAAACAATCAGCTTAACTGTTCTATAGCGTTTTCTACGAACTTATATACTAGGAAGGACTTTTAGAACTTACTAGCCAAGTCCCCATCAAAGCCTTAGCCTTAAAGGTACTTAACTTTACTCAGTATAACTATGCAACGGTATAGCTCGTTATTCCTACTTTTAAGCATAATATTCTAAGCCTTCCATACAAAAATAACCGCTTAAAAATCAGTTTTAAAAATGTCAAGTATAACTTTCTTAACTTGCTTAAAAAAAAAGTTAGTGCTAAAAAAGCAGTATAAATTGTTAGACAGGACTTTCTTCAAGCTATATAAATTAGCAAAAACGTTAGTTAAAGTTTTTTTNACGCGTTAGCAAGCCTATATATTATAATACTTTAGCTTTGTTATGTTATTATACAATAACACAGCTAAACAAACATAGTTTATAAACAAATAAGCCAAATAGTTCTTGCTTTGCAAATATTTTAGCTAACCACACAAAACAAAAGCTAACTACAAAACACGCGTTAAAAACTAAGTCCAGAACTTTTAAAACAGCAACCACTTTATTGCGCTTTTTATTGTAATTAATAGTTTTTTAGCTTATAGCTTATTTTGTATTCAATTGCTTAAACAATAAGAATTAATTAGCAATATTAGTTTTTTTACTTTTACGCCCTAGCATCCGTACTAAAAACCTTAATAAAGACTAGGGAACCCTATTAACATAAAAGTCCTATTGCTTAAAATTACTAAACAAATAAACAGCATAAAATTCCTTTAACAAATATCCAGTAAAATAAATTGCTTAAACGTCACAGTCACAATTAATCAAACAACTTATAGTAATATAGCTATAGCTAAAATGCATACAATTGCTAACGCAACTCCAGTACCCGAAGCTATAAACAATACTTTATAATTCTACTACTTTTTCTCCGATTTCAACCTATAATATGCTAAATACTTTAATCTCCATAACTTTCCTGCAATTTAGCATTTTTTAAACTATATAGCTAGAAAATCAGCACAAAAAAGCGCATATTTTATAGCAAACTAGCATATTGTAAAACTTAGTAAGCAACAAGCAAACAATGTTAGCATAGCTACAACAAACGTAATTGCAACAAATATAAAAAAAAAAGTCGATTTTAACACCCTTAAATATTCTACAACTAAAAACCTTAAAACAAGCAACTATATACTAATATAAAGCATTATTAAAACTAAGTTAAACTTTATTCTTTATAGCTATATATCCTTAGATCACAAGCAACAATAATTCATTATTTACAATTTAAAAGCAGTGCTATATAAGACTATGCTTAGTATTAAATTCCCTAGTAGCAGTAAAACTAAAGCTGTTTATTTTTTACTAAAGCTGCTTACATAAAAACCAGTTAACAAAAAAAAAATCACAAACTTTAAAATTAAACAAACAAATAACAAACAATTAAAATAAATGCTTAATAATAAAATATCACTAGCTAAAAAAAAAACAGCTTTAAATCCTTTACAGTTTTTTTAACAAAAGCTTAAAAGCGCTCATAAAGCTTTTTAAAAGGTTTAATTCAAAGCAATCGCC
>JAPUUL010001270.1:0-10568 GCA_029590625.1 Lasiodiplodia mahajangana | reverse complement strand
CGTTCCGCGACGGCGAGCTCAAGATGCGCGCCGCTGTCTCCGTCGACCGCCTCACGCGCCTCAGCGTCGTCGTGTCGAGAGGAAATAGCATTGGCATTAGCAACAGCGGCACACGATCGCCAGGCTCAGGCTCAGGCTCAGCAGCGGGCACAGGGACGCCGCGCTCGCACCCGACCATCCGTGCGACCCTCGAGAGCGGGCGAGGCCCTCATAAGAGCCTCCTTGCCTCGACGGGGCAGGGCGAGTTCCGGGAGGTCGGACTTGGACTACGCACCACAGAGTGCGATGTCGACCCCCTCGCCGTCCAGTCGCGGGGGGGCTTGTGGCTCGTCATTGAGCAAACTGGCAGCGCCTCCCTGGACGAAGGTAGCCTGCGAGTTGAGCTCTACAGCGATAGAAAGGTGGTTGTTGGCAATTGGGAGCCCGTATATGAGTGAAACGATAAATGGGGAAATGGGGGGCCGTAATTCGTGGTCGTATTTAGACATGCCGTTTCTTACCGAGTTACTTAAGAGCCGCGACGAAATTCAATAAAACCGTATAGTATAAACAGACATGATCGTTCTAACTTTAGGTCTTCGTTACTTAAGGATGACGCCCCTTATCATCAACCCTCCCCCTCCTCCACCTCCCCCTTACAGTTTCTGTGCCCTTTTGTGTTGCGTGATGCGGCGTATTTCATTCTGTTCATTGGATGGGGATGTCCTGGAGCCGTAAAGAGCACATTACGCGCGGAAGAGCGGGTGTGTTGTGTGAGTATGCATGCGCCCAATATACAGGGTCTACGGGAGGGATAATGGCCACTGAATTTCGTGTTAAGGAGAGACGTCATATAACACCACCACCACCACCCATCTTCTCGTGGGTGGTGTGAATGATAATTGAGAATTTCTATCATCTATGCAAAGGAGGCTACCCTCCCTCTCCTCGTCAGTTTCTAATAGAGTCAGTAATCCCAAATCAAGCCAATCTGATAGGTCATCGTACAGGTAGTCCGAATCAGCCACAACGCCGCCTTAAACATTGCGCTCTACGTATATGTATACATAATGTATATATGTATTATGGATGTAGGTACTCAGTTAGGGCGAGCAAGGCTTCGGGTTCCGGCATCCGTCGATGTCGGACGCTGTGGCATCTAGGCATGCGCCGTAATCACCAGGTTTGCAATCCTAAGCAAAGTGATGAGGTGAGAAGCGATTTGTCGCGATGCAGGGGAGAGAAAAGAGGAAGAAAAGTGCAAAAAAATAATAAGAAGAAGAAGAAAATCCATGTCGTTTCCGGAGTGTGGTTGACGTTGCGTCCTTGGCGCTCCAAGCAAATAGCCCTGGCTATGCAATGCAGCCAAAGCACAATGTGTTGGTGCGGCCTCATCAGTTCCTTGGGGCAACTCGTAATATTATTGAATATATATCCTCACGTTAGTAGGCATAGAGAGATATTTAGTAGCTGAGAAGGTAAGATGTGTGATACGATACTTATGTAAGCAAGTAGGAATGAATCGCCTTTTGCAGCCTCGATAAACTGCGTACGTCTTATTCAACAACGCACTCAGAATAATGTTGTCGTTTTAGGTGATCAGTGACGAAATATAGACGCTTCACGATGTATGCACTTTAGAATGATAGAACTATAAGAATCTGGGCTTAGTTTGTTGCTATGAATATTTGTTGGAACTAAACAAAGGGTATATATTGCGTTGCAAAAAACGTTTTGCTTCCTCACGAGCAGCAACCCCATGCTGCCTCCTGCCAGCATAAAGTAGTATATATATAATACGCCATTCATCGCTCATCTCTCGTCTCTCGTCTCTCGTCTCTCGTCACGCAAGCTCGACGGGTCGTTTTGTTCCCATCTCTTTATCTTAAAGCTCGGCTTTCGCCAATACTTGCGGGTAACCAATATAGCCAGATCGGTGCCTCACTCGTCGCCGAGGACGGGTGGCTGTGTGATTCGTCCATCGTCTATAGCTATGCAAATAGCGACCGAAGACAAACGGGAACANCAATGAGCGTGTTCCGACACGCTCTATATCCCTAATATAACTGTTTTGTGCCTTGACGCCATGCGTTCATATACATGCTAGCGCCTCTCGCATCATTAACAGTGTAAACATTTTACAGGCTTATATGATCCAACATACCACCAAATAGTACCTCATCGTCTCGTATATACGGCCTCGATAGGACTGAGGCTTCAAGGATACAGGTCTACGCCCTATCCCACACCTGATGGTTGGCTGAGGGACGCAGTACAACCAACGTTGTCAAGCATTGCCGCGGCGTCTTCGACCTCTATTAGGGCCATCCGGGCGTTGTGCAAGTACATCACGCAATGCGGGGTCATCTTTATCTTTGTCGACATGATGAACGCGAACATGTCTTGCCTACGATCAGAAGACGGAACACAAATATTTGTATTGGGAGAGAGAAATACCTTTGAAGATTATCTGGCCTGGGGTATTTGTGCTCCCGGTCTGGGCAGAACGGACACACGTACCCAGGCGAGTCGTGTACAAGACCATGCCGAATCATTTCATTTTTGCGCTTGAACCCTTTGCCGCCTTCGCTTCGGGGGCACCCCTTTACTGGACAATAATGTGGTCGAGCTGATGAGTGAACATTGGCGTGTGAGTTTAGTAGGTACTGCGTTTGGAAAGGCTGAGCATTGCAGCCCTGGTAGGTGCATATAAACTGACCAACGGGGTTGGTCATACTGTCAATGCTCATCCTATCCACAGTCCGGTCCGTAGGTGGCGTTAAAGTCTGACTTATTGAATGCTGATCTAATTTGGCCCTGTTACTAGTGTAATTTGGCTCTGGTGGAGAGTGGTGGTTCGCGTTTGGATACGAGTAGGGGCTCGAAGCAGGTAGCGTGTTAGGCGGCGATAGGATAGGACCGGGTCGGTATGTGTCATGTGGTGAGACGAGCGGAGAAATATGGTTTCCTGGGATTGCTCCCGAGCGTGATGACCCCATCAGTGGAGAGTGAGGGTAAAGTGGACTGGCACGCACGGCGAGATCCTTTGGCGAGCTTTGAAGTTGTTCCGGGAATTGTGACCGTATCGACGGCAAAGGCTCATGATTCGACGAATCGGACCTAGGAGATGCCATTTGCAACGGGGCTAGTTCACCAGGAATCCCGGAGCTGAGGCTCGTCGGCGACCTTACATTGTTTGGATGCATCAAGACCTGTCCAGGTATCAGCTGCGGCGGAGAGAATCTTCCTGGTGGTGAACCAATAGCATTAAACGGCGATATTGGTGGCGCGAGCACCGGTCTTTTTGTATTCGATATGGACATCTCTACTCGTCTGTTCATGGCCAAATTTTCGGTCTCACTAATTCTTCGAGGGGACTGCGATTCAAAGTCTGGACTCTGTAACTCATCCACATTAGTCGCCTTTGCGACCTCGATAGCTGTAAGTGCATTCGATGCCAGAAACCTCAGATCCGGTACCAACGCAGGCTCTGATGCTGATGATTCAACTACGGCTTTGTTAAAACGTGATAACGGCATCGGTGACATAGCATTGCTCCGAATCCCTTCGTCCTCCGAATCATCATTGTCTGTTACTTCGGACTCATCGTCAGCGTCGCTTTGGTCAAGTGGTCGGTACCCTGCCTCCTGAGAGATCTCAGGGCGCCTTCCACCATCGAGGTGCGATATTAACACAGCATCGCCCTGAGTGGGTTGAATCTTATGCCGACGATTAGAAGACTTCCCGCCAAGACTAGGTGAAAGACTAACAAGAGGATGAGGGATCGCCGGCGGAGAAGGAGAAGGCTTGAGTTTTGGTACACACGGCTTCATCAAAGGACTGTTTTGTGGAAACACCTCATCCGGATCATATAAGTCGCTAGCTGGGGGGTCGTGAATAGCCGGGCCAACAGATGAAGTCATGCTTTCGGTGACTGGCGTAGAGTAGCCGTTGCTCATGCATTAGTCGACTTAGCACATGGTAAGGATGCCGAGTGATTTTCAAGTAACCGGAGAGGGGGACCGGCTACAGGAAGTATGACGCCCAAGTTTGTTGTGCCTCCACGGGTTTTTATCTGCACCGCCAGTGCTGACGCGAGGGCCCTTTCCCTCTTTCCTCTGGAATGCTGGCCAAAATTTGTGGCTGCCTTTTCACCAGTCGTCCGAACAGAGAGCAAGGTAACGCGCACACACACCCGAAGATTGTCTATGCGGCGAAGGAGCCGCGTAATCCAGATCTTGTCAGGTGTGAGTGAGTGAGTATACCCAAGAGGTCTTCGCACCTCCGCTATGGAGAAGCCCACCAAAAAAACGCCAGCCAGTCTAGAAGATCCGGGGAAGGCAGATGAAGGCCTACGGCGATATTTGTAAGTGACAGAGGTGCCGGGTCCAGGGATCCAGGAGCTTAAAATAAAACGTAAGAATGTAGGTATGTAGGTATGTCACTGAACTTCAATGTGCGAGACCGCAGATTGCCTTGGAGGGGTAATTTAACGGAGCCAGCTGCTGCGGTGGTGAAGGACGGAAGAAACAGTAGGCAGGTTGCTAGGTAGTAGAGCAGGCAAGGTTGGTGGCAGTACCTGAGCTGGGGAGATACGTGGGCAAGAAACGTGGGGATCAGGGGATACCGCTGAGATTGGTAGGTACAGGGTGGTATAGGTAGCTATGCGTTGAAACCTATTAGGCAAGGCAGGAATTCGGCTGCAACCTTCTTGGTATAGAGAATCGACGTGAGACCCGTCTCCTATCTGGCCGTTGGATCACGAGCTGGGTACCTAACCTAATGATCCTAACGATGGATGGACCGAGGGTGTGTGTGTGACAATAATAGTCAGTCGCCGAATGAGCTGTATGCTGCTGATGTATGTATGTATATACCCCGATTCTCTGCCCCGTGTGCCTGTGTGCCTGTGTGCCTGTCTGTTTCTCTCTCTCTCTGTCACGACTTGCTTCCCCGTACCTGACAAGCCTAGTAGCCTACCTAGTGAAATAGGTATATGTATGTATGCTGTATGTATGGTATGTACTGGAGGTAAAATAATAATAATAAGAATAATAATACTGTAATATGCTGGAGCTCGTTGCAGACAGGATAGACCAACCGCCGCCGCAAGTACACGACACTAGCAGGGTCTGGTCTAGCGTTGATAATCAATTGAGCGGGGAAACAGACGTGGTTTGCGCGGAGGCTCTTTTCGCGTGTGCGGTATTTGGTGGGACTGGGTCGCTGGGCGTAGCAACGAAGACGCCCTTGGGTGACCTAGATTGGTGGGGGAGCGACAAGGGTGGGTAAAGGATGGAGGGGCCAAGGAGGGAACAACTTGATGCTGGGGGCCTGTAGGCGGGATCAGACAGATTGCCAATGCACGCCCGCCAGTACGACCGAGCCAGGTACAGGAGCTAGGATGTAGCTAGAGAGAGAATACCAGGTAGGTACTGAGTAGGTAGGTAGGTATCTAAGCCAGGGCAAGCTTGGGGTGGCTAGGAGGCTAGGCTAGGTAGAAGTAGGTATGCGTAGTAGGTTGGGTTGGTGCAGTAGTAGCTTGCTTGCTTGCTTGTACGCGCAGCAGTACTGTACATACGTACTTAGGTGGTGTACTGTTGTACATATATCGGAGCTACCAAGGCATGTATGTATGTATGTATGTAGCATCGAAGACCATATCCAATCTGCGCAAGGGTCCCGAGTTCGATCTACTCAATCAGGTACCTCACAAGTACTGATCTGAGGCAGAGTAGCCTATGCGTAGTAGCCAGGTAACAGGAATACGGTCTAGTGCTCAACCGGCCTATCGAGTTGCACCTATGATCGACGGATGGACACAGGGCTTCGAGAGCTCCCCCAGGGAGCAGTAAGCAAGCAGGTTTTATAGGATCTTCTGTTTTGCCGTGCCGTTTCGTTTCGCCAACCAGAACACAAGCAGCGTAAGGAATAATTACAGCCACTTCATGTAGGTATCTCTCCCCCCAGCAGGCCTATGAAGCATTGACCACAGCAAAGTTTACGGCGTACTTGGGAATGAATTAGGTAGGCAGGCAATAATAGCGCCTACCTACCTTAGGCGTCGAGTAAGATTACAGGACTTTGGTGTCTGGGGAATAGATGGGCCTAAACAAGGCGGCTGAGCCTCTTCCTGGAAACGCGCGCGCGCACAGGTGTTTCTCTACCTGCTTTCGTGCCTGAATCGGTATGTATGAGTGATTATCCGCTCCGATGGAGTGGCTATATTAGTAAACGGGGAAATAATGCGAGAGGTCAGCAAGCGACATGCGGCTGCGACCGAACCCTTGTGGCGAGCTGCGGATGGGAACTAGCATATACATGCATCGCCCAACGACTGTGCGAGAGAGGCAGAGAGTGTGAGAGAGAGCGACTACCCAGACATGTACCTCAGGTAAATGACATGGTACTCTCGTCGGCAAGTTGATGCATCGGTTCTCAGTGCGTTTTTATATTGGACGTGGCCTGCCTGGTCTATTGTTGTTAAGGTCTGGACATGGAAAAGGCGGGAGCCGATATGTAAATACTTACTTCGGTGAGATGAGCCGAGGGCGCGAAAGAGTATGACTGATACCTTCTTCACGTCTGGCGAGGAGACCCAGCACATTCACTAGTCCGTATCGGTACCCGGATAGCTCTATGTGTGGGAATAGCTCCAACTGAGCTGAGGTATGACCAGCGAGACGAATGCAGTGCGGACTGGTCAACCAACCCCTCTTTGCAATCACCCAACAAAAAAACCACCCCGCCGAGGCACAGCAGGTATGAGGTGCAGTCGAGTATTGCTAGTAATTGACCGTCTGTCCCACGGTGAAACTCATTCCACAAACGTAGACGAGCCTCGCTAGGTGATACAATATGAAGTATCAAGAACACCTTTTTGGGAGATCGTCAAAAAATTGCGGTATTTAGCGGCCAGTGCAAAGCGGTATACTCAGAATGGTTCTCTCGTGGCTAGCACTGATTTCCAATAACATAAAATGGGTTAGGGTCGATAATTTCCCGAGGTGAGTTTGAATGAGTCTGATCAAGCTCTTGTTCGTACCGATAACGGCAGTTTTCAGTGAGAGGAAACTTGGCCAGCAAAGGGAATAATGATATGGAGCAGAGACAACGACCTAGCCTTTAGGTTTCGTCAAGATAAAGTCCTCAATTACGCAAAGTATACAACACAATATATATAGTGGGTGAGATGAGGTGGTGAGTATAGCTTATGGTAGGATTATTTGCAGTGTTTATGGTATGTTTGAAGCAATAGTTGTAAAGAAAGGTAAAGAGATAGTCAGTCAGAGAAGAAGGCAGCAAACAGCATTCGCGGCAAGACAAGGCAAGGCAAACAAAATGCGAGGTGTAGTATGTAGGTATGTCCGCAGAGGGGCGGTTCCGTCGTTGTTCTTACGCTGCTGATTCCTCAGCTGAACTAGTTCCTCCCTTACAACCCGTCATCCGACTTGGGTACTCGGTTCACCTATTTGGTAGACAGACCACTTGTGCAAAATTGGGGGCAATCACTTTCCATCTAGGAGTATGTTTTTTGGCATTAGGCATCAAGGTGAGCATTGGCATTTTGCCCTCGACAGTAGAATTGTCGCGGCGTGTATTCTTACTTGTCGATCGCCTGCAGAGACCACACGGAGGAGTTGTAGAAAGAGTTACTGAGCCCTATGAACGGCGGCCAACGCCGGTGTGTATGTTCGAAACACCGTGTTTGTACCTCATTCATGATGCGCCCTTAGTCATGGGACGGTAAAGAAATCCGGGTATTCCCCATCCAGACGCAGGCCTTGCGGGGGCTAGTGTTGGGATGGTGATGTCAAACTTCCTCCTACAACGGATAGCTCGCTGTCTAGGAAGAGGAGAAAAGGGGGGGGGGGTTAGGGAGAGGATACTCTGGCTTTCGCCAGCCGCGTACATACGTGCCGTATGTATGCTTAAGCAAGACATATGGTTGGGACGGCACCATTGAATGCAAGGTGGCATCGCATAACTGCCAACCCTGCTGACTGGTCGGTCACTTAGGCTCGGCCGTCATCTTCTTCGATGTTGATGTAGGATACATACCTACCTACCTAGTGTCTGACCTGCATGCGATGCGAGGTGGATGTCCAGTAGGTAGGGAGGTACTCATCGGGTACCTCCTTGGTGCAGCCGCAAGCCGCATTCCCGCAAAGCAAGCCAGCTAGCCGCGAACCGCACACTGCCCGTAGGACGTCCACATAGAGTGGCGGTTATGTAGAAGAATGGGTAAGTAGGTATCCTGTAAAGCACTTACTAATACCGTTGCGGCTTCTTGTTGATGTCGATCGAGGTGGGCTTTCGGTCGGTCTGGAGATTTAAGGCCTACCCAGATTAGCAGCACGTCATTTGGATTTGATACCTCTTCTGCGGCGATCCGTCGATGGCTAACCTACCTTATGTATTTACTTACACAGGTAGGTAAGGTAGGTTGGTTTGTATGGCGTCTACTATTACCTACCTAGTAGATACCTCTTTCGCTTGATAGGCCGGTCGACCGGGGGCAATTCCCTACCTACCAGGTATGTAGGTAGTTTGGGAATATGGGGAGCAATGCCTACCTATGCGCAGACTATGCGTACATGCCTACCTACCTCCTCTCTATTTAGTACGGTGGAGAATCGGAGGCCTCAAGCTATTAAGATAGCCAAATGGGGATGTCAGAGAGGAAAGGGTTAATAAGACGGCTCTTTCACACGTGCTTTTTCGTCAGCAGACCTTTCTTGGAGTCAGTTCCGCTTCGACCTTACTAGATAAGTAAAGGCTCAAATGTCTACATGGATAGCGGATCGTGTCATTCATAGTATTTCCACACATACGGGGGAATGTGCTATCTAATTCTTGAATGCAGACAATGAAGACAATTTATCGGCCTTTGGAGTCTATAGATTACGCTTATAGGTAGCAAAATCCTGATGCATTGAAAAGTGAGGCGTGGAGTGGGTCAGCTGTATGGGTTGGAAGCCTGTGGGATTGGTCTGATATAAGAAAAACAGGGCTGCAAACGCACTTATCGTACGAAAACGGCACGATAACGCTAAAAAGAAGTCACTTAAAAACCTCATTCTCTAATATAAAANTGTAGAAANGATAGAAAGACGAAAGGAGAGAGAGAGGGCGGGAGGAATGAAAGAGGGGAGGGAGGGAGAGATGGGATGCTGGGGAGAATGAGGGGGCGCTATGCCAGTACAAATTAGTGGCATGTCCTATCCGGGAGCGAGCCAGTTTTTCTCCCTCTGGTTTTGAAATTGATCGCTCATGAGTTTGATCGAATATGGGAAATCGAAAGAGCGGAAGTTGCGGCGACGACGGCATGAGAAGAATGGTGCCTTATTAGTGTGTATCGCAGGCTAAGCGGGTCTCCATAGCCGGCCATGGCCAATCAGAACAATAATCCAAGTAATCATAACGGGGCGCAACTGCAGTGCTCATTGGATGCTGCTATTGGATGTCATGATGGACGTCAATGCGATCGACAGCTGGTTTTTACTCCGCCTCATAGGTAGCAAGGTCGTATGGTTGGCGCGTAGGATGCTGGAGCAATGGGAAGTGCAGGCGCAGGGACCATCTCGAGGTACTGCTCAAGCATCGTTGAGGCCTGGGCCACATATGTATGAGTATGTATATGCAGCATTCTGAAGAGCTCTTCAGCCGCCTCCAATGGATTCTAATGGTCGAATGTCCTGTCCTAGTCAAGCATCCTTCCAAACCCAACTCCAGATCCCTAATCCTCCCCAACCAAGCCTGCCCAATCTGACGGAAGATGCTCATGCTTAATGCTACCCACCCCATCAATCACCAATCATCCCATACATAGTAGGTAGACATAGCGTACATCCCGAGTATACGCAAAGGCGAGGAGGCAAGGGTCAGCTCCTCTATACATACCAACATGTCCGGAAGTAAGTCCCTCATGCGCGATAACTACGCATCCACCGTCAGCCATCGGCGTCATTCTCATCCCAATATGCCTTTCTGTTGAGGGTTTAGGGACTTGTCAGCCGTCCCATCGTCATGGAAGTGATTCCTAAATCCGATTTGCCCCAATACTGATTCCCTAATTCTCCCCCCCCCCCCCCTTCGCTATATTCTAGAGGTGAGGGTATTTCTCAGGCATATCGTCTCGTAGTCTAGGATGTTGACAGATGCCGCACCAGAAACGACGAACCGGAAAGGGCCGATTCTTTTTTTTTTCCTTCCCTCCCTGTTCCGAATGTCCGTGGCAGTAGTCCGTAGATGATATAGCATGCGTCAACGCGGAGGCTTAGCGTACATGCTGTAACGTGGTGCGGTAGGGTACCTTGAAAATACCCCAATGCCCCTGGTCCCGATTGACCGAGTCGCATCATCCGCCAGAACAAGTTTGCAAACCGCCATATGTCACAAAGGATGGGAACTTGCTGTAGCACAAGCGCGCTCGCTGCATGGGAAAGTTAAGTCGATGCTGTGGTAATTGGGCTGCCGGTCGTTTGTGTTCCCATCTCTCATGATGATATATACCTATATCTACCTACCTACCTAGTGTAGTGTAGTCTCATTTCAGCCGCTTCCGTTGAATGAGGTAGTGCAGTGGG
>JAPUUL010000127.1:0-27684 GCA_029590625.1 Lasiodiplodia mahajangana | reverse complement strand
GCCGAGGTTTACCAGGCTATCGCTAAGCTGTCTGCCGCTAGAAAATCCGCCGGTGGTCTTGCCGCTGATGACCAAGCGCACTTGTACGTCGCGGACACTGCGTATGCTTGGAGTCGAGCTGGGGGTGACCTCGTCGTCTTGACAACTAATAGTGGCCTTGGATCGTCTGGGGAGCACTGCTTCAACTCGCAGGTACCCAATGGCCAGTGGGATGACACTTTCGGCTCGGGCTCCTACACAGCGGATGCCAGTGGAAATGTCTGCGTTACTGTCACGAATGGTGAGCCTGTTGTGTTGGTTGCGGCTTGAAGCAATCCTTCAGATGGAAGGGTTCTGTCAGGGGTGGGCCTAGGTAAACAGGGCCTAAAGATAGGCCAGATTTGTACACATTATAGCCAGGTGTGCTAATTTTCGATTTAAAACTTATATATATATACCAATGAACATAGTTTTATACTCACCCATCTTATCAGGTAGTCGTTCCGCCTTGTCCGTAAAACTTCTATTGCAGTAATTATAGTGTAGTAGATAGAGGGACCTAGCAAGTAGTTTGGGGGCCTAGCTGGGCTCCTATATATAGACGGGGTTGCTCCAGGCGATTGTACTTGGCGCTCTAGATAAGTCTAGTTAGTCCACACAACACCATCTTCATGCCAGCATTAGGTCTCAACATATGGTAATTAAGATTCTTATTAAACTCAGTAAAAACGAGAAATAACGATAGCTGACTCACAATGTCTTAGTTCCGTTACATAGAAAACATCGAGCTTTACGACCGGAATATACAGTGTATTCTAGCAGGGTTCACCCAACATGATATCCATCGCAGATGCAGCAGCTCAGCTACCATGTGCTGACTGCAGGGCAATTGTGCCCGACCGGCGGCAAATTAAGGAAATTGAAAACTCGCGTCTCGAGACGCCCTTCAATAGGGAAGATCTGTATCCTACGTACCCGAGTATTGCATCGTCCGCGCAAGCTGGTTGCAAATTGTGTGCCCTGGTATGGCAAAGGCTTATAGCTTCAATACCCGGCGATGACCTTTCCTCTATCGAGCACAGCGACGGCAAACTTATATGGGCATCATACGAGCAGCGAAAGAAACAACTTACCGAAACCTGGGATCGGAGGGTGAAGATACAGGCTTCCTTTGATTTCGTTCCCTACCCCGCAGTATTATCACCCAGTAGTCCGACCCAGCATGAAGAGGTTCCGATTCATCATGATGAGCATCAACATGGAGGCGCAGTTACGTCGATGTGGATCAGCTGCCGGCCTGTTGCTGGAACGCTGCGTGTTGTAGACGGCGATCCCTGGAACGGGGACACGTTCGAGTTTCCGATCTTTGATTCAATAGGTACGCTGGGATAACAGATTGATGATCACTCTTATTCGTACTGACACAACGCAAGATCTAAATTCCCATCGATCAGAATGCAGGCGTCAATTGCCCGGTCCAGCAGCACTCTCAGATGATAATATAGCGAAGATCAAGCATTGGATCAACGATTGTTTAGATTCCCATACTCAGTGTTTCAACATTCAGGCCAATAGATATTGGATCCCTAGTCGGCTTCTAGAAATCAACCATGGAGACCACGGCCTCAAGATGCGTCTTGTCGAATCTTCAGACCCGAGCCTCCGGAGTGGGATCAAATTCGCTGCTTTGAGTCACGTTTGGGGCAATCTGGATTCATTGCCTCCTCTCTGTCTCTTATCCTCAAATCTACGCCAGTTAAAAGATGGCATTAAGGAGTCTGAATTGCCGAAGAACTTCATTGATGCGGCGAATGTATGCACGCGGCTCGGATTGCGATTTTTATGGATCGACTCCCTGTGTATTATACAGAACTCGCGAGATGATTGGAGAGAACAGGCTATCCTCATGCACCTGGTTTACCGTTACGCCCTTATAACTATCGTCGCCACCTCGGCAACATCCTGTCACGATGGATTTCTAGAAAGGAGTATCGACTCCATTCCTGCAGTTAAAGTCGCTTACTCTCCCCCAGTGCCTGAGAAACAGTCCGCACGAGACGACAGTTATATGGTCATCTACGACTATAGCAACCCGCAGGATAGCTATCGTATGTTTGCTATAAATGGCTCTAAGTGGAATACAAGAGCATGGACAATGCAGGAGCGTAGCTTATCAACGAGAATGGTTCACTTCTGCCGGAACAAGATGTTCTTCGAGTGCCGGGGATGTTTGCAATCCGAGGAAAACGAGCCCACGCAAGAATCAGACACCATTAACAGCACCCTGTGGCCGCGTGGTGCCTCTGTTTCCTTCGAGGAGCTCTATCAGCACTGGCAGCTTTTCGTCGGAGAGTATAGCTCACGCAACCTGACGGTCAGCACCGATAAGCTTCCCGCCATTCAAAGCGTAGCGGAGGAGATGGTCGCAGTGACAGAACGCAAATACATCCGATTTGCTGGCATGTGGAAAGATAAGCTTCAGCGTGAGCTGCTGTGGAACGTATCGTTTGGTAAAGCCAAGCGTCTTGATGTCTGGCGTGCCCCGAGTTGGTCCTGGGCTGCGGTTGAGGGGCAGATATCTCTCTGGCAGAGGGACTTTAGGAACTCACAGCAGTGCCACCCGGACACCCTGCTGGGATGTCTTGCTCAACGTTCTTTTGAGGTACTTGGCTTTGATCAAGAGTACCCTGATCCTCTATCAACCAAACCCGGTTTTCTTAAAGTCAGAAGCCTGGTGAAGCGATTTGACCATATCCAGAAGCACGATGGCACAGGAAAGGGTAGAAGCTTCTTCTCCTACGACTTAATTATTGATGACTCTAGAAATGACGACGGGGTTAGAAGCGGTAGGAGAACATTCGCTTTCGGAAAGCTAGATGTTGAGGATTTGATGGATCTTGATACATACGCAACAGAGCCAGGGACGTTTCTATACTTACACGTTAACAACGATGCGCGCGCTACTGGCCTCATCTTACGGGCGCAAGCTTACGACGAGGCCCAAAACCCTTGCACCTGGAGGAGGATAGGCATTGCAACACTTTTTTTGGACCGATCGGAAACGCCGATACTGAATAACGCCTTCGGTCATGGTGATGTTCCTCAGGTAATCACGTTGATCTAATCGAGCATATGCACATCGACTTAATAGGGCGTAATGATCATAGAAAATAGGAATCATACATTGCACTTTCCCACTTATTCCGGTACTCGCCGAGTTTTTCTCTTATATGCATGTCAGCGTTATAGCTCTAACTGTGGTGTCGTGAATGCCCCCTAGATTGCCTAAACCGAAGGATAAGTGCTGATCGAAAAATGAAGGCGACAAAATGAAAAAGAATGCATCAGCCGTGAATCGAACACGGGGCCCATCGATGGCAACGATGGATTTTACCACTAAACCACTGATGCTTATCTCTAATTGGTTGATGGAATGATTGACGCTTACTGAGCTTATAATCGATCCGGCATACCTACAGTCTCCGGATCTCCCTCTCCGTACGTTATTGCGTACTTATAGGAGTCAACAAATCGGTGATCGAGCCTAGACTCACTAGTTGTCTTCATTCATATTTTTGTCTAAGCTTTATAACAAAGACAGCAACCATCTCGACTGTCACTGTCTCTATCTATAGAACCTATCTGGTGGGACTAATGCGGGGGAGACATACCCTAGAGTTAAGCATAAAACTAACGATCTAGATTTTTATAAATACCAGCTCTCTCAATCACACCCGCGATATAATATAACTTGAGAATCTTGATACTAAGGTGGAATCGGTAGCAAAACAACAGTTACCTCGCAGATTAAAGAGATATCTAGTATAATGCGCGTGAATCGTAAGATGTTGGTCAATACCTGGGCTCATCACAACACAACATGGGGTCCAAAAAGTCGAAGATCCACACCACCAGGCAGCATTGCGTGGGTCTAGCTCGTTATGGGTAGGAAAACAATACTTATCGATCCTTTCTGGACCGTGACAGGGCTAGTAGTTTCAGCTCCTGCGGGTGGTAGTCATATGGGGGGAAGACGTCTATGCGGTAAGTAACTCATGACTTAATCTAAGTGAGATGTCTACACTCAACGAACTCGAATGAGGGTTGGCTCTCGCTTTGGCTTTGTTGCCTGAAAAACGGAATCGTACTAGGCTGCTAGGGATTCAAGTACCTAGTAGAAATCTTACCAACTATACGTGATGGGCACCACGGGTGCGTAAGTGAGAGTCGTGCGTATCTCGAGCCCTTATATCGGGCATCTTAGCATGGTAGATATCACGACTGGCATCTAGCAAAGTTATTATTCATGAGTCAATCGTGATAGACAGAAGTCGACATGTCCTTTGGTGTAGGCATCTACCAATTAGTGCGGAGGGATGAGGACCGTGCTATCCCAGTAAGGGCGTCGAGCTGAATGACAGCTCATGAAGCGACGTGCAAGGATACATATACTATCCAGGTATAAAGAGTCGAAAGCTTGCTGAATATTTACAGCTAGATAAGCGATCCCACGTTCTCTCTCCCCAGTCTTCTCTTTGAGTTCACTATTTGCGACTCATCTTCTCACACAGCAACAATGGCCTCGCCGTCGATCCTTTCTCAGACTATGCGGTCTATCTCGCTCACGAAGATTCGCGAGCTTGAGAAGCAGCGAAGCAGATACGAATCTCGGAAAAACGAGGTGTTATCTGCGGCTGAACAGCACCCTAACAACATCCGTGAGCGGATCACCCAGCTTCTCCGCGGCGTGAAGAAACTTTGCGAGGCGGACCTAACCGATGATTCCCGTGTCAAGAACATCTACTTATGGCTGCAGCAATCAAGCTATGACCCTTCCGTCCCGTTTCAGATGCTGCAGTCATACGAGGTGCTGCTTCGTTCCAAATTAGAAGTACAGAGTCGGAAGCTTAGCATAGGCTATTTATGGTCTCGTCTTGTGACTGAATGGATGGAGTCCTCGACGCCGATGAGTGAGGCGCCTGATTCTGAGGATGAGTCAAGCGATATGGATCGCCAAGAAAAGCACCTCCGAGAGCTTTGCGACAAGTTCGAAAAGGTTGTGTTCACGCCGCTGGAGACCGACGAAGCTAGAATCGAAGAGTATTTGCAGGATCTCTTCAGTGGCGACGAGGTCGGAAAGGCGCTAAGTACCTTGAGGCGTCACATCCGAAAAAATGAACTAAATTCGGAAGAACCATTCGATAGGGACACCTTGCGATGGTGTGTGAATGGACTTCTGGCTGAAGATCTCCTTAGTGATGAGAAGCAGAATATCCTACGAGAGTTCCTCGAAACCCCAGTGGTTCTTGATGAGATTGCTGACGTTTTGAATTTGCGGATCGCCGACTTTGATAACTGGTCTTGGGAGGCTGGCGAGCAGGGGATACCAGTCTTGCCACGGCAACAGTTGAATGGGAAATATCGAATCTGGATGGACGAAGACGTATTACAAGCTATCTTCATACATTACATCGGCATCAAGAACTGCGTGGAACTAAAGCGTGCTCTGACCAAGTTCTTGGACAGTCCCGAAGCGGCTTGGAATTGGACAGCGGGTAGAGACATACCTAGTATTGATGGTGTGAGATATGAGTACTTTACTGGAGCGAGACTAGGAGACAATTCGACGGTGAAAGGCATGCGCTCCGACTTATACCGAAATTCGTTCTTCTTGTCACAGCTCCCGACATCCGTGACCACAATCGGGAAGATTCGAGCATATGCTAACGACGGCGCTGCCCAAGAGGACGAGGACAGTGATGAACAAGGCAAGCAGAGAGATGAAAAAGCGGATGAAAATGTCAACATTAAACAGAGGCTCCTCCGTACCTTGGCCACCGAGGCAATAGTGAGTCGTACACTCTACGGCGAGGCCGCTGTTGTGCAGTCGGACCTCCAATGGTACGCTACCGGGCTCCCACACTCCACCATCTTTACGGTTATGCGTTTCTTGGGATTTTCTGAGAGGATGGTGTCTTTCTATCGAAAAGTCCTCCAAGCGCCACTCAACATGGTCTCGACACCAGGGGAGTTGCCTACGGGAGAGCCAAGAATTCGGCAGCGGGGCGTGCCAATGGCCCACGCACCGGAGAAGCTGATCGGCGAGATGATTCTGTTTATCATGGACCTCGCTGTCAATAAAGCAACTGGTATGCTGCTCTATCGACTGCATGATGATCTATTTTTGTCTGGGGAGCCTTTGCGATGCGCCCAGGCATGGAAAGAGATGAAGACATTCGCAGATATCATGGGTGTCGAGTTTAATAAAAACAAGACTGGTTCAGTTTATCTGACTAGTCCTGAGAACAGCCGCGATCCTGAAACCGAGGCAACACTGCCCGAAGGTCCCGTCCGGATCGGCCATCTTCTCTTAGACGGAGATAGCGGAGAGTGGGTGCTTGACCAGGGTCAAATCGACGAACATGTGGCTCAGTTGCGGAAGCAACTCGCTGCTTGCAATAATGTCATGGATTGGGTGAAGACATGGAATAGTTGTATCGGCCGGTTCTTCAGTCACACTCTCGGAGAGCCGGCATACTGTTTTGGTCTTAAACATGTAGACAGTGTGCTCCAAACGTACCAGCGCATTCAGGGGGTTTTATTTAAGCCGACTTCACAATCGGCCACGGGCGAGGAGAGCCAACCCAGCCTTGAGGGTAACGTCGTCGACTACCTCAAATCTAAGATTGAGGAACGTTTCGGCGTCTCAGACATCCCGGATGCCTTCATCTTCTTACCGGAGAGAATGGGGGGTTTAGGGGTAAAGAATCCATTCATTCCGTACCTAGCTTTCCGAAACCAATTCCTGACTTCCGAGGACGAGTCGTCGCCTGACACCATCATGCGTAAATTTTGTAAGTCCACTGCAATCCGACCTTTCATGAGTTTCTCACTAGCACTCCTTGGGAAGATCATGTAGCTGGGCTCTTTCGCATCCCTTGGGTTTGTAGCATTAAGATATACGGACTAACCCTCTCGTTGCAGTGGCCGATGAAAAGGAATCCTATGAAGGAATGCGGAAGAGCATGGCGAAGCTCGACAGCACCGAAGACCGTCTGCGCCGCGTCCAAATGATATATACAGGCGAATTCCGAGCCGAATTTGCACGAATAATCCTAGACAAGGCGTTGACGCCGGGTGCGGGTGATGATTTCTGGAGCTTCGAAGAATACACACGTCATCGCGAATCCACGAGCCATCTTCTCGGCATGGCCTATAGTAAACTTTTGAAAGTGCCTGACCAGAAGGGCGCAGATGTAGACCGCGTTGTGACAAGAGCGCTATCCAGTGATGGAATCAAGGACTTGCAGGATCCCCGAGTGCTCCAGATCAAATGGGTGCTGCAGTTGTATCAAGACGAGCTCAAGGAGCGCTGGGGTGGCTTCAGACTTGTCGACGAGAAGTATCTACCACTAGGCCTGCTAGCGATGATGAGGCGTAAAGCTGTGCAGTGGACCATGGTGCTGTAAGCTGTGAGGTAAGAGACGGTATGCGGCTGAAGGGGGGTGTATATACAACGTACTCGGTGCCTTAACTCTTTACTCAAGTACCTACTTCCTACCTAAGTTGCCCTATTTTATACAGTGTTCGTACAGTTCCCATACTGTACTTGGACTGTCACTGTTTTCTGGCTGTGAGTATTGAGACGGTGAATAGAAGCGCTTTCCCATTAGCAACACAATCACATTTCAAGATGGGTAACATGGTTCACTTTTTCCTCCATATAAGGATATAAAAAAACCAAGAACAATGAAATAAAAAAAATATGACGACCCTCCCAACGCCGAGGAATATCCTAACATCTCTCATCTCAAGCCTGTCATCCATCCCCATAGCTGACAACACAACCACCACCGACACCATCTCTGACAAGCCCTCAGGCCAACATACTAACACAGTCCCCTCAACCAATCCGTTTAGACTCATACCACCAGCTTATCGTCCCCTTCTCACAACCTTACACGTCTTATATCCATCTACATTACTCCCCGCTTTGGATCTGCTGGATAGACGACTCGTGACTCGCGTGATTCTCAAGCAAGATGCTACACATACACAGCACCCCACAGCTATACAAACAGATCGATGTCACATCATAAACCCAGACCAAGGGGACCTAGACATCGCAGTCAAAACAGAGAGTACCATAACGCCACCTCTCTACCATCTAGTCCGCTCCGCACAACCACACTCGCACAGGCGGCAACAGACAACATCCTCAGGGGGGCAAACCTACATAGTCCGCCTAGAAAGCTGGAACTGCACATGTGCTGCATTCGCCTTCTCCGCCTTTCCACCCTTGCCCTCCCCCTCTCCCGCCTTCTCATCTACGCCCAGGTCTACGGCAGGCGGGTATCAGATATTCCCTACAACTACACCCAGGGAAGAGGCGAGTCCCGAAGACACGGAACCATTTGGTAGCCGCGAGAATGTAGACCGGCCGTGGGAATTCGGCGGCTTGAGCACTGACGGGGTCGACGGTGCGGGGAGCGTTCCCTGCTGCAAGCACCTCCTCGCTTGCGTGTTGGCGGAGAAATGGAACGCTGCGTTAGGTGGATATATAGAGCAGCGTTCGGTGAGTAGAGAAGAAGCTGCTGGGTTGGTTGGGGATTTATAACAATTACGATGACATTCCTATTATAAAGACCTGGATTGGGTTTGGCCTGTCTTATGGGAAGGGGTTAAATGCCGAAAAACGATGGGGGACAACGTTATAGACGCTATTGGGAACATGTCACAGTGTTTACAGAAGCAAGGTGATAGCAGTGGCTGGAGGTTCATAGAATACATGGTACTGAGTAATTGCTGACGGTATAATGTAGCATACATTGGCGTGCAGGCCTTCGAGGGATCTAACCCCATCGAGGGCCAAGACATTCAGTACCATTCTGGTGACAAAGCTGCCTTGTAACTCGTCATGCATGCTTTATTTATCATCTATTAGCCCAGAAGCTGTTTGTACCAGCTTAGGCGATCTCCCGGCCTCGTTTGATCGAAACCAGGATATTATACAATGTCTCTGTTGTCTTCGGTGAGGCTACACATTGCCACCTCATTTGCAACATTCTATTTCCTTTCGGCTTTCACGTACGCCCTTGCACTCTCTACTTCTTCTTTTCTTTCTCGGAGCCCTTCTCTCCCGAGTCGGAGCTGGAGCCATTAGTTCCAGCCTCCTTCTTCTCCTTCTCGCTCTTCTCTTTCTCTGCGGCGGCCTCTTCTTTCTTCGCTTCCTTCTCTTCTTGCTGTTGCCTGTTTTGGATCTTGTTCTCGATAAGGTCGTGGAAGGCAGTTATAGCTCGAATGAGACTGCTGAGGTAGATGGCCAGTAACTGGTCGTTTGTCTTTATGCTCATGGCGTAACCTAGCTCACCAACATTGGAGCCCTTGACCTCGCCACTGGGCTTTGGTGTTGATAGGTTAGGCAAAAGGTTGAATATGTCCTGGAGATTGCCGAGAACGGCATGGTTTACCGGCAATTGCTTGTCTTGCACTTTCTGGAGGTATGTTTGGATGTCGCGTAGGCGTAGGTGCAATCCCTGTAGTGATTGCAGCTGGTTTGTAATGCGGGTCGATAGTGTGCCAATGGCAACATCACGGATATCTCTGAGAAGATGCTCGACGCCAATCTCCTCGGCTTCTTCGGCCTCGATCGTGGAGGGGGTGTGTACGAAGGTTTTTGTTGTCGTTGTGCCATCCTGTAGGTATGCACTGTTAGTGAAACTAGCCTAGAACGGCGCTCAGAATGTACCTACGTCTTTGATCTCTTCTACGGCGAAATATGCATCTGTCGGCACGCCCGACTCCTTAGGCTGGACGTCGATGATGACAAGCAACGGGTTTGGTGTGTATCGCTTGAAGAGCTCGTTGATCTCGAGGTCGGAAGCACGGAGCTTGGGCCCCGAGTGATACCAGCCTATTAACTTCTCCCGTGCGTTGACCTTCTTAAACATATCGTTCATGTTCTCGACGTAGTTATGGTCTAGAAACCAAACAGAAGGATCGTCATTCTCTTCTTCGAATGGCACTACAAGTCGAGGTACCACGTTAGTTGGGCAGGTAAAGAAGCGACGGAGGTGAGGCGGAATAACTAACCCGCGAAGCTATTTGATACCCGGACATTCTTCCCATCATTCTGGCCCAGCAATACGCCAACAACTCGCTTTGTTCGTGTTCCTTTGGCTGCCCGGTTGAAGTGGTCTACAACGGATAGAAGAACGAGGGGTGCGACAGTGACATTCCTGCTGACGAACGAGAGCGTCTCAGCAGTGGTGGCAGGCATCGTAAAGACGAGGGCCTTTAGGTGGATAGTTTCGGGGTATTTATGAGGCGTGCGCGAGGATCGTGAGAGGCGGAAGGGAGATGGTCTGGGATGATGGTGATGTCGAATTGGTGACTTGGTATGACTTAGTAGCCGGTTGGTGGTGGCAGAAGGCTGTAGCTGTCTGTCGTAACCGTGAGGCTGCCTTGTTACGAAATCATGGGCAAGCTCAATCCTTCTTCTGGGTTAGCGCCGCACTTGTACAACAAGCTGCCCCGCCAAAGTTCCGACAGGGCTCAATGAGTGAGGCTGACGGATCTCTATGTGGCTATTGTGGCGCATACAGCATTTGCTTGAAGAACCGCCAAGGTTAGATGATTAGATAAGAAGTGTTAGTTTAAAGTTCTAACTGCAGGTACATACACAAGCTGGTGACAGTACAGTAGCAGGTTATTTGGAATCCGAGTATTACACGGAGTAGACCGTCATTATCGTGCTGACTGGTGGATAATAAAAATAGCTAAGAGAGGCCTTGCTGCTTAGACGAATATGTGCTTTGGGAAAACGGGGTTTACGTTTCTGCAGAGCTCGTGAAGACCACGGAGCTGAGTAAACTCAAGCCTGTGGTTTTACTAAGATAGCCTCACATCTTGTAGCTTATTGGCCCAAAAAAGTGGTAGGTAGTAGTGTATCAAATTACCCTCCTTGGGTTTTATTATTAGTAGGTACTGGATATAGCGAAGTACCATAGCTGTATGAACTCTATATTGCTCATGAGAGATAAAAGAAAGGCACCGGAAAATTGCGTCGGCCTACCGGGTATTGTAGATAGAGAAGCACACTCACATTACCTTTGTATGGCTCACGTCAGGCTCGGCCTAAGGTGTTGAAGGCTAGACTAAGTGATTAATAACCGGGCCGAGATACTAAAGCGAGAGCTACGGGTGGATGGAACTTGTGACAGAGACAGCGTGTAACGGCAAGCATCCACTAGGAGCTCACCTAGAGGTCCCTAATGTAGTACTGTAGGTACACTACCTACCTACCTGGTACTGTAGCAGCGGGCAAGCAGGCCGCTAAAGACAGCCCACAGGCCGAGGCTCCACTGCATCTAGCATCCGCAGCCAGTCAAAACCGCCAATTGGGTCCGCTACGTAGTCCCTGTACAGCGATTGTTACTGTAATGGTCTACGCAACATTTTTGTCGCGACCGGTTCGTCGTCTATCTTGCTGTCCTTCCCGTTGACAAGCCCGACCTCGCAATCTTCACTTTCGGAGCTTCATTACTCGTCCCTTTTCCTTTCTTTCTTCTCCTTTTTCCCGCCTCACACCCTCTCCACTCCACCTCCTCCACTATATCAGCTCTTAGCAGCTCCTCATCTTTTTTTCTTCCTCTTTCTGTCCCTTTTGCCTCGGTCCGGCGTATTTCCTGCCCGCGCAACGATAATCCACCATGGGTGCCATCGATACCGAATTCAAGCGTCTGCACGATGTTGTGACTAGCCTCGAGGAGCGCGTAAAGCGCCTAGAGCAACGGCAGTCTGGCGAACCCGCAACGGCCGAGAATGTCCGCATGATTCTCATCGGTCCTCCTGGAGCTGGTACGTCGCCGAATCGGACCTTTCGAAGCTTGCTTTGGCTTTGGCGCATGAAGCACCTAAAGCCATAACCTTCCAGTATCGGTTATGGGGTTCAATTTTGAGCTAACCGGGTCGTCTTTGCAGGAAAGGGAACACAAGCACCTAAGATCAAGGAGAAGTTCTCGTGCTGTCACCTGGTGCGTCAAATTCCGGCACGCGAAGAATTGCCTCATATCAAACACGAAAGCTAACTAGCTAATTGCAGGCTACTGGTGATATGTTGCGATCTCAGGTAGCTAAGAAGACTCCCCTAGGTCGGGAAGCTAAGAAGATCATGGACGCCGGTGGTCTCGTCAGCGACGAGATCGTCGTTGGCATGATCAAGGAAGAGCTGTCTACCAACAAGGAGTGCAAGGGCGGGTAGGTCTAAGCCAGAACTTGACTGGCGCAGCATACCATTGTTTCTAGGTGAAACAAGTTGGCCAGATACTAACGCGGTCGTTTACTCTAGCTTCATCCTCGACGGCTTCCCGCGCACAGTCGCTCAGGCCGAGTCGCTTGACAAGATGTTGTCGGAGAAGGACCAGAAGCTGCAACATGCCGTGGAGCTCCAGATCGATGATGCCCTGCTCGTAGCACGTATCACCGGACGGTTGGTACACCCTGCGTCAGGCCGCTCGTATCACCAGGTCTTCAACCCGCCCAAGGAGCATATGAAGGACGACCTAACTGGCGAGCCTTTAATCCAACGGTCCGACGACAATGCCGATGCTCTCAAGAAGCGTCTTGCTACCTATCACGCCCAGACAGCCCCGGTCGTTGGTTACTACAAGAACACCGGCATCTGGAAGGGTATTGACGCCAGCCAGGAGCCTGGTCAGGTGTGGGGCAGTCTTCTCAAGATCTTTGGCGAGAGCGAAAAGAAGACTGGCATCCTAAGCAAGTTGACCGGCCAATAGACGTGGCGAATGACCTAACGATATAAATCAAGCTCACTTCGTAGCAACTAACGTGACTCATGATAGCCTCGTTTCTCGCCATTAGAGATGAGATAACGGGGCATCATGGGCCAATGCTTATTCACGAGACATGGCCCTCGAAACGAACAATAGACGATGTGCGCTTGGCTGGCGATAACGGTTCCCGGTTCTTGGAAAGATACTAGGGAAACGCGTACGTGGATGAAGAAGAGGGGCGTGGGAAACCGTAACGATTTGTACCATACCTACTACTTCCTTCGCCTTGGGCATCATGTGTATGTAAAATGTCACTAATCAAAAATTCATAAATTCTGTAACTCGGGTTTCCCTTGATTGGTGTATGTCGAGGTGTAAGGCCTTACTAGCCAATTGGAAGAAACTTGAAAATGGTAATTCATCGCATGGTCTAATATATAGGCGCCAAAAGGGGTATAATCTAACGTGATGGTGTATATATACAGGCGTCCACTACCAAGGGCAAGGTCCATTCGTACATGTCCCGATTCCTTTATATATGATGCTTCAACTCCCCCGGCATTGACTTAAAAAATAATGTTGCGAGAGAACACCAGTGGTTAGGTCTCACACAAGTTGGTCTTGTGCAATGGTAGATGTAGTAACAGACTACTTATATCCTGTAGCTTGAGAGCAATGTAGGAATTAAACCAAACCGAGAACAATTTCTCATGCCAAATAACGAAGCATGCGGTTACCGTCATCTTCCGGCATTAGAGACAGTATAATTCTTTCAGAAGGGACATGAGTCATTCTCGCAAAGATAAGGGCTTATGAGCAAACACTAGATCGGGTAGCAGGCAAGGGACATTTTAGTTGCGCATTATGCAAGCGGAAGTTCCTATCTCCGCGGTGTAGCTATGGCATTGTTAGTACTCCTGACTCAACGCAACACTCAATCTTCATCGTGTAGGCCGCAGCTAGAGGCCCCTAGGGGTGCATTCATCAAGCAAACAATACTCACGATTTATTAATTGCCTCTGTTTGTTCAGCCAGCTTTTAGGCACCTCGTTCCGGCGCTGTAATACGAAGTGATTACTCTGTAACCTGCTTGACAAGTCATACCAAGCGGAAGCGATCGTCGCATTCTCGCGTTCGAGGTTCTTGATTTTCTGGTCGCTCTGCGCCTAAATCAGGTTTAGAATTTTGCCCTCAACATGCAATCACACAGGCAATTTCACAGCGTCAGGAATGAGATTAAAAAAACAGAATACTTGAGACACAGGTTCCGGGAAAATATAGCAATGCACGTATATAAAGATCCAATATCCAAGCTGTTCTATACCAAAGATTCTTATGAAATTTCTACTTACTTTTTGGGCGCTTGCTTCTGCACCAGCGCGCACAGACTTGAGCGTCCGCTCGAGTTCACGATTCTTGAGGTCGGATTGTTCGTATTGCTATTTAAGAACACACATTGTCAGTCATGCGTTCTAGATGATGCGCAAAGACAAAAAAGGATGGCTCAAGTGTGGTTTGAGGTCCTGGATCCGGGTCTAAGCCAGGGAATCCAACTTCTTCGTCTTTCATATCCCTGGCTAGGGGAGCTCCTTTGCGTAGTAGGAAGCCCTGCAGATCTCACACGCATATGACTTGGCGAGTCGAGATTTACAAAGGAGCCATCCCGACGAGTACTACTCGAGACTAAACCTTTAGGTGTAGTCGATGAATTGATATCCTCAGCTTTGTAGGGGTGGAAGCCATTCTCGGGAGCACTCGACGAATCAGCAGACCAGAGGCGGAAACTCTCCCACAAGCTTTGACGCTTCTCTTCCACATAAATGACATCCGGATCGTCTTCATCACTTGGGATATCTGGCAAGTTTGAATCGTGACTCACCTGCTGCAACTGCTTATAACGAGTCCGTAGCTTCTCAATCTTTTCAGACTGCTTGATATAATCCGTACTGACGGTCTGCCCATCGGCGGCCTTTTGAAGTTCCCGGTTGGCATGTTCAGCTTCGCGGCGAAGTTCGTCTTTCTCAATGAAGGCGGTTAGGAGCTGCTTCTGCATAGCTTCTGACTCGTCCTTCAATAACTTGTATTTCTTTCGCTCGACTTCAAGTTCTGCACGAAGAGAGGCCGCAATCATGCCGTCAGTATTCTTCAATTCTGTGAGAGTATCCACACCGGACTTTTCAATAGCAGTCACTTTGTCCTCATTGTCAGCATCTTCCCTATTTAAAACGTATTCTCTGAATATCGCCTTACAATCACCGCGTGCCTCTAACAAGGCACGGTCTTTATCGGAAAGCTGTTGCTTAACACTCTCGAGCTGCTTTTCAAATTGCTTGGAGCGACTCTGTTCGGCAAGAACCTGGGTTCGTAGATTTGAATACGCTTCTTCTCTGAAGAAATCTGACATCAGCCATTTGGTGTCCGGAGCCATATTATAGCAAGCTTGTAGTATCTCAACTAACCCTTCCTTGCCCATATTCTGGATGAGAGTGTCGAGCTGTTTCTGGCTAACCGTAAACCTCTCGAAAATATCGTTATATTTATCCTGGATGGCCTGACGGGAGACACGTAGATCTTCCATTTCTTGAACTAGTTGGCCTTTGTCCGTCTCCGAGCCAATGGTGTTCTTCAAGACTGCGTTTTCCGCCTGAAGCCTCTGCACCTCCAGGTTCCTCATTGAAATCATGTTACTTGAATCGTTGAGCTCATCTTCAAGGGAGGTTGGGCGAGCAACCAAGGAATCATCCGTAACCGCTGAAGGGTCCAGCATCAAAACTTTCTCCTGGAGGTCTTTCACTACAGCTTCGTCAAGTTGGCTTCTCTGTTCTAATTCGTTTAGACGGATCATCATGTCTTGGTTTTGCGACACCAGCGCCAGCTTCTGATCTCGCATGTTAGCAATATCAATCTCGTACCCTTGCATTTTGGAGGCATAAGCCTCGCTTTCTCGCTTCAGCGTCTCGATCTTAGAGTTAGCATGTGTGAGTTGATCGTAGGTCTTGGCGAGATCCATCCTATCATTACGTAGCGCTGTTAGTTCGGCCTCAAGATGTTTTGATGCCTCAACCTTCTTTCTTAGATTGTCGGCCATGTTAGCCTTTTTAGACAATTCTTCATTCTTGGCCTTGAGTTCTTGGTTCTCATCAACAAGTAGATCAGCCTTATGAGACGCAGCCTCTAGGCGGGCCTTGTCTTTCAAAAGCCGCTCCCGCTCTTCGGCTAAAGAATTTCTCTCATTTTCCAGGTTCGCGATGAGCGTCTCGTTCTCCTTCAGATGCCGCTGGAGTCGATGTCGATCGAAGTTACCCGCTTCTGACTCGATTTGTTTATGAAGATGCTCATTCTCATCTTGCAACTCTTCGTGCTTCCTAACTAGTTCATCGTAATTATCCTGAAGTCGGTCTAGTCGAACCCGCAAGCTACCAGCCTGTCGCTTAGCCTCTTCGGCTTCGCGCTGCAAATCGGCTATGGCCGCTTCGTGCGCTAGATCAGCATCTCTAGCACTATTGGCGGCCGCGGCACTGTCACTATCGATAGCAAGACTGTCTTGTTCAAGCTTAGCATCAACTTCGGTGATGATCTGGAAGATAGATGACTGATATTTGGCGTCCAACTCCTGAACGAGGATGATGTATTGGGAATTATCTTTGTGGAAACAAGCGGCGCATAAAAATATTAAGAGAACCTGAAGGTAGGAGTTAGCATCGCGTCGATAACCCTTAGAACTGATGTGGGAAGGCGAGGTGACACTACGCGGAGACCCATATGACAAGGGACTAGGATGTTGCGTAGGGATATTCACCTCAGACATTCCCACTCTCGTCGGGTCTCGATCCAAGGCCTGGAAGTCGACTATCTTGATTATAGGTTCAATCTTAGAACAAAGTCTTCGCGCGAAGTCGATCAGGCTAATATGAATAATATGCATGCTTCTTCTTGTCTCATCGCCGGCTCTAGATGCGGCTAGGCTTTGCTCAAACCGGGCGGGATTATAATCGGGGTCTAGGATCTCGAGGAGTGCAGAGAAAAGGGCGCCGTCGAAGAGATGTTCGAGCTTCTTCGCTTTCAGGATCGACTCGCGCTCGGGGGCGAATTTGATGATCATCGCATTTGCCTATAGAAAACGGCTCAAGTTAGCGAACTCTCCAGGTGAGCAACAAAGAGATAGAATCAAATTAACAGGGAAGAAAAGAAGGGACGAGAAAGAATATCATGGGGGAGTATACATACCCATTCAAGCAGAGCCACGTGGGTGGCCTGGAGATTCATGGAGGATATCATCGTGCCGGGTGAAGTTAAAATTACATAGATTGGTGTGTCGTCGGATTACGGAGGGGTCGGGAATATCGTTCGCCACGATATATAGGCCCGAGATCGCGGTAGTGTCGTGGGTAGTCCGAGGTTAGACAACGGGAAAGGGAATGTTTTTCAGAGATGTCGTTAAGAACAGGTTGCGCTTCCCACCGTGAAGAAACGTAGTATACAGGAAATTGCAGAGTTCATGGTATCAGCGACCTTCATCGACGGACCGAGAGCGTCTGGAGCCGCAGGGGTCGAGGCTCAAGAAGTAGAGATCGGTTATAAAGAGCATGAGGGTTTCATTGTTAGGCAGAAAGCGATTGTTCAGTCGATCACAAAGCGCATTGTCTTGCCGATCTCCGAACCGTCGAAGCTTCTCTAAAGGAAAAGTCCAAGCCCGTCGCGGCTCAAAGACAGCGTTTTCTGTACGTATTCCTGGGGGGCCGATATCTTGCGTCGGGTTGTCGTCGCCAGGTTGGGATCACAAGCATACAGGGTACGCATAAAGCATAGACATTGGAGGTCTAGAATGCTAGAATACTACTCTAGCTCCAGCACGATAGGTACATCATGCTGACCCCACTATAGTGCAGGGCGCACCAGGGCAATTGAATCATCAAACAACAGGGGCGGATCTAATTAAACACGCTAACGCCGCAGATTTGTCGCAGTTACAGTAGGTACCGGATCCATGCGGCGCTGAAGCTCACAAAAGGTACATGTAGGCAGAGTAAGATAACACTGAGCATTTGGTTTGTTGTCTAGAGCCGTTTGTGTGAAGATAAAGTAAAATAGCAAAGGCATTGTTAATGCGCTACTTCCTTGCCAACTAAGCCCATGGGAATCTCCCAAAGCACAATACTTAAAGTCATTCGCGTGCAAACAAAGGCAACCACAAGAGGTCTGATCTACCTAAGTAGATACCTACGTAGGAGGAATTTACAAATCTCAGCTCAACTATCTTTGCGGGCAAACTCTTTTGTTCTAAATTCAATTACTTATTTATTACTTGCCGGCAAGAAATATTAAACCAGTACTTACTTAGTAGGTAGGTATTGTACCTTGCAGAAGTGCCGAGTTCACCCGCGTCAAGCAACACGGGTATTCTTAAAATAGATATGATCGTCCCGTTGCATGCAGCGAGAGTAGATATAAATACTCGTGTAGTTTAGTTTTATAACTGATATTGCCCTACCAAAATTATTAATCGCGTAGATTTAACTTTGAAGATCCTCCTCTACCAACTACAAGAATAAGAAGTATCTTTCGCTAATATCTCCTCAAGAAAAATAACGAAAGTCTCAAGTAAGAGCTAAGTACCTATTGACAGTACCCAGTCAGCCCAGTTAGCCGAGGCGTAGATCTCTTCCGCACGGTTACAGGTTGAGGCGTAGGCTATCGCTGCAGGTCTCAGCTTGGCCTCAGCCACGCAGCACCCATTAAGTAGCCCTACCAAATGGTCAAAGTCGGCCAATTCAAATACAATCCAGCCACCGCCAGCAGTAGCAATAGCATAAGGGGTGAGGCACGTACCACTAGGGAGGCAATAGCCATAAGACTAGAGCAACGGAACTACAGCGTAAACAGTTTAAGGCTCAACGAAGAAAATCGGAATCTTACTGTTACATGTCTCAATTTATTCTCTCCAGCTAAGTCATCAAAAGACGGTACGTAGCACTCAAGCCGAGAACCGCACTCTAAAACTTTGGATTCCGCAATATTTTCCCGTATGTAATAAATACTCTAAAACAGATAAAACACAAGCAAGCCAAATAAGTAGCCAGTCCTCCAACGCCGAGAAAAGGATGAAACCCATCGTCTCTATCACGTACCAAGTCGCCCAATCCACACCCGTCCCGTATTCATCAAAATTAATGTGCTCTCATGATGGGGGTATCGGAGTAGCGTAGAGCTGGGATCGCCTATCGGAATGAGGGTTGTCACCTCTCGAAGCTATTAACGGTTTACTTCGGGCTAGAATTAGAGATCTCTACGATCTGATCTTCTTCGATAGTTGCGTGGTACTCGGTGCTCCATGCCGTAACAGACTCGATAATCTTCTGCGGCGCCTTCGCCGCAAAGCCCCTAATTAAGACTATTAGTACTCCATGCAACAGCTCCTTGCATTATGCCTTCTTGTGATGATCATAGGCGCGGCTCGAGTATCAACAAAAGCGATCAGAAGTCCGGATGCCTATACAAGATTCTAATAGGAAATGGGTTGAACATGGTCTCGTACTTAAGCAATTTGTACTCGTGTGTTATAGTACCGCCAGCTTTCCGTATCTCATCCATCGCGCGACTGACAACATCATCAGGTGTGCCATGGGGAAAGCTCATTATGATGGCCTTCTGAATATCGACAGCGAAAGCGCCCTGAGCGGCAGCTAGGGCAGCTGTGGCGACTGTGAGGAATCGCATTTTGTCGGTGATGGGAGGTGACGAGTTGGATAAACTTTCTTCGATCGACGGATTCAGTCCGCCCGATGTAGCGCAGAGAACAAATAGCGGTCTTATCCACAAACACGGTAAATGATAGCGAACGGTAAGTAGTTTCAATTGACGGCCTTTGATTTGGATCGAGAGAGACAGTGAATGCCTGCGATGGGATAGATGTGATTGTCTTGTGGTTGCCTGATAAGTCGGGAGGTTAGGGACCAGATCCGGAGACAGATGGCGGTGGAAACGCTGGGCATGTTTCGATGACAGCATATCGACCCGCCACCATAGGTCGGTTGCGCCCGCCGGGGGTCCTTCCAATCTGGGGAACTGCTCACTCAGCTGCCGAAAAGGGAAACTACTTAGGCAACTCCACACGTCAAACGGGAGCTTAGCCAGCAGCTGTGAACAGACGTATTCGCATTTCGGCAGCTGATCCAGCTATTTCATCGCATCAATGATAGTTAGCTTGTCTCAATCTTCACCTCTTAACGGCACCAATTTATGCATAAGGCACATGTAACAATTATTATATTCTACGGTCCTAATTATATTAAGATTAAAGTGACTATAATACGCAAGCCATAAATTTATCTCATAGTTTGCTCGGGCGAGAGGTGTATCTCTGCCTAGGTAAGTATGTACTCTGTAACGACTCAGTTAACAGAAACTCCCAGCGGGTTCATCGCGTGTATACTACAACACCGACCTCATGCCCTTGAACTCCTAAAACGCCCGCAGAGTATTGCCCATAATTCATTAAGGGAAAATTGTGATAACGGAATCTTCTTCTTCGGCTGTGGAAGCGGTAGGCGCCTCAGAAGACGTCGCTGTTGTAAAGGTCGTGGGAGTCGTAGAATTCACAGGAGCCGTAGGATATGTTGTTGGAGGTGGACAACTGTAAGGATCTGGAGACGTGACTGTCCCACAAGGAGGCGGAGTGTAGCAGCTAGTTGAGCGAATCAGTCATACCATCAACTATCATACCAGGGAGAGGGACCGTACAGGTAGACAAAGGTCAAGGAGCCATTGCACTCGGCGTAAGAAGCCCAGCAGTCTGTTGATGTGCAGGCCGTCGAATTGTGCTTGGCAGAAGCAGCCGTCGAAACATCTTTCGGTTCGGGTGCGGCCGTAATTGTTGGCACGGAGCCAGGGAGTGCAGAGACTACACCGAGAAGAGTAGATGTGACTAGCGTTGAGAATTTCATTCTGCGATCCTGTTTTACTCTTTCTTTTTCCCCGAATGTCTTGTAAGGTAATGGGCTGGTTATTGATTTCTTGATCAGTTGGAGACGGTGCTTTTGCTTTTGTTGTAAACGGTTGCACTGCTCTTCGAGTTCCAGATGTTATAGCGGAGGGAAGTGTAACATGTATAGTACCTATGCTAGAAGAGTAACGAATTCCAAGAGGTTACCGAGTCCGCACTTATTAATAAACGAAATTATTAAGTCACGAGAAATCAGGAAGAGTGTGACAGGAACCTATGAGCTTCGACGTGATATACCTTCCATCACCTTGACGAGTTCATGTGCTTCGGGAGCGTGCATCGCACAATTGCGGGTGGCAGGGCTCTAACCATGAGCGGCATGCTCCCGCCACAACAGGCAATTGCTCGTGCCTAGCTTCTAAGACACAACCGCCGATCGAGCTGGGAACTCGCTAATCGTGCACTATAATGATAGAATAGGTAACACTAGCTACTAGTCACTTAGCCTAATGCGGCCTAAGCCCGCACAACAGCAAACTACCTAAGTACCTACCTAGGTACGTTTAAGTCTAAGTCTAAGTCATCATGAAAAAATCTTCGACCATTTTGAGTATAGATGTATAAGTTTACTGCTGCTCACTTGACGAGTAGTTGTAACGCAACTCAGAAATATCAAGAGCACATCATATTCAAGCACAATCTTAGGCATAGTCATGCGACTCTTTACCTCCGCAGTACACCGTTCCCCCAAAGTCTATGTAGGTAGTATCAGGACAAACCCACATGATAACAAGCTGTGATACAGTGGGAATGTTGGAGTCCGACACAAGTGGTAGGTGGTCTCAAGCTAAACATCGCCTGATTATTACATAGAGAGTTAATTAGGATATCAAGTACTTGCCAACTAGCACAACGTAGTATTCTCTGGACACTGTTAAATTCTCTTTCCATCCCAGCATCTCCAGACATAGTCGTAATACTTTTCGAAACTACAATACCCAACTAACACATGCCCAGTGTGAATGACATGCCAGGATGGCTATTCTATATACTTACCTAATAGCCTAGTATTCCTCTTGACTCCAAAACGCAACTAACTAACTGAACTAGAGTCACAGACCCTCCCGGCCCATACTACCACCGAATCATACAATCCAACTTACCCATTCTACTCTCATCGAATCACATGGTTTCGTGGTGTAGTTGGTTATCACGTCAGTCTAACACACTGAAGGTCTCCGGTTCAAGTCCGGGCAAAATCATCAATATTCCTCTTAATCCTTTCGAGGGGGATAAGTCCTTTTTAGGGAAGTCGTACAAGATAGCTAGACCTTAGCCCTGCTGTGTATTAACAGGTCAGGTGGTGAGGTTTAAATGACATCGATTCAAAGAACTCCTAGTCTTTGGGATTTCAGCATTATGTGTTTTAGATGTTCAAATTTACTGCTCGTCAAGATCTTTAGGATAAAGGTGATAAACCTTAATTGTAAGCTTGGAGGGAGTTACTTTATTTACCGCCGCACCTAGCTTAGTAGTGTCAGCTCTTCCATACCGTTAGCGCTATAGTTGATTTATGGGTAGCAAACAGTATTACAAGTAGTCAAGTTGATCCTAGTAACTCCTCAATCTTGAGTCGGGCTATAGCATATTAATGCTTGTTTCAAGATTAACTCCGCCATGTACAGCGGTGATGTTGAAATGAGACGTTTCAAACAATATATCACTATAATCCAGCCACCTAAAATGGAGGTTTAACCAAGAGAGATATTGTATTCGTAGTATTATGAGGAGGCCTGGGAGTCAGCCTAGCTGCTACAAATGTTACAAGGGCTTAGTTGATATGGCTTGGAACAGTGGTTCTGTTCAATTAATAACTCTCTAGGGATCTTCTAGTGTCCATGGCTCTTTTTCCTTGTCAGTCAGGATCTTCCTGACCTATATGCTCACAAGGTCCCCGTCTACTCATCCCTAGAATAACCACCCTTGAGCCCTGACCGCTCAGTTTCCTCCATTATCCTTCATACAACCAAGGTCTCAGTTTCCTTATTAACTACGTGTAGTGTACAGCTCTCTTCAAGGCCGGAACTCTAGAACTGCGGCTTCTAGCTCTGTGGCACGAGAAGAATATGGCTTGAAATCTAAAAGGAGAACAACGCGAAAATAGACTGTTGAATCAATCTACCTTCTAATGGGAGTAGTTGCTCGCCCTGTCCTAATGCTGCCTAAATTTCTCTGTTAGGGCTCCTGTTTTCTGCTGGCACTATAGAAACTCCCGTTTTTGATTGTACCCGCGGGGCTCCTATTAAACCTGCCTTAAACATTGATCTTTATCCTTCTGAGACGCAAGTTAGGACCCCGACGTAACGAAATATATGCGTCGACTAGTTGTACTTGGTTTGGAGGCCCAGGGCTCTTCGCATGTCTAATTGATACAACGTCCGAGCCACCATAATAAGAATATATATATTAGCCAAATTTACTCTACGTAGTTCGCTGGGCCGCTCCGAAATGGCTGAAAGCTAGCTCTAGCTTGTGTAACGCCCTTCTTAGTGGCACCCGCCGACTCGTCTAAAATTTGTGTCTGAGAGTTAGTCCACGGCGATGTTTCGACGATTGTTCTTGCTAGATAGAACTCGTTTTGATCTGAATACCACCTGGGCCCTGGAAGCTTCTATTATACGAGACATGTGAATTATCAACGACAGATGGGAACACCTTCACTTCTTACCTCTATAGATCATTACGATATGGTTAAACTCAACCGGCCTCGCTGGATGAAAAACAAGTCAAAAAGAAGAGAGAGAAGAAGGAAAAGGAGGAAAGTTAAGACTCAGTTCTATGTCTAACTGTAGTGTAAAACTGTTGGCATGCAAGGCAAATAAGGAAATGGTTGCTCTATTAGATGTTGTCTATGGCATTTATCTAAATGTTGCTACCAAGGGTATGGTGAAGTTATGGCCGAGTTATTTCTGTAGCGAAGTACTCTTTGCCATGAAGTACTCTGGACCAAGTCGCTCCAGGAACTTGAATTCCCTCGGTTTAATGAACATGGGCTCTGTGATGGCGAGATACTCTTTGTAGTACTCCTTTGTCATTTGGTTCTTAATGAACCAATCGGGAGAGCCGGACCAATCTTCCACCCAACTGATTGTGCCAGGCTCGCCTGGTGTTTGGTACACCTCAAAGAAGAGGCATTCCGGCTCCTCGATCACTTTCTTAAAAACGGGTTTAAAGGCAGCGAAGAAGCGATCAAAGTTTTCGGGAGCGATGTACACTGTGACATGTAAACTCAAACCGTGAGTGAAAGACATCTTGTGTGGTACGATGGGGGTCGGTATGGTTGTTTTGGTTGTTATAGGTTGTTGATCTCTGGACTTTGCCAATAAGCAGTATTTCTGAGGTTAAAATGACGAGGATTGAAGGCTGTATTGCGTACTTAAATACTTCTCAAACTAAATTACACTGTCTCTGTAGTTGGACGTGACACTTAAATCAATAGCTATGTCATAAAAAGAGCCTGTATGTTTGTCACGATCAAAAGTAGCATATCATAAACAGCTATGTTGTAATTAAATGGTGCTCCGTGACACGCAACTTGGTCATACCTAATCATATTCCAGATAGCGATCACATTTTCCTGTTCGATCATCATCAAAAACTAGCATAGAAAAAAACTCTTTTCGTTAACCATCTATCTTCTTTTTCTATGAGTCCTTCATATCGTTTACTATCATTAGGACTTTAAGCCGAGGCATTCGTTGCAAGGGTTTAAGAGCATAGAAATGAAGGGTAGCTAATGTGTTACAGGAATTTTGCCCTCGGAATAAAATGTGCCAGTCATCCGCGACTGCTAGCAATCAATATTATGTTTTCGCAGTTTTGATAGCATTCAACTTCAAGTTTGTTAACCCCTTGTGGAAATACTGGGTCTTATTGGACACTTTAATTCCGTCTCTCCATTTTTCTTTTCGAAGTTCGATGAATAGTTAGGGAGAGAACGTGGAAGAATTCATAAGCGTACGCATCTAGTCGCAAGAGTAGGGAGATGAAAGGGCTAGATAGCAATTGATAGAAGGGGAGTAGTTTGATAATATAGAAGGGGAGATGTGAGAGGTTTGCGCACATCAGTACGTGTACATGGGTAATGGTTTAGCGCAAGACAGGGCCAATAAGGTGCCATGATTTCCTTATGACCACCTACATAAAAGAATACGATGTTTTTCTTCCGTAGCCTAATTCATGTGATAAGAATACTTGAGAATAGTTGCGCACTTTTTNAAATAAGGCACTCAGGTATCGGAAAGAAGCGTAACGTAACCTATGCGTGGGTAATTGGGGTACACTACCTATCTACTTTGGTGCGTGCCCAGTAAAACCTCCCATGTTCACGTACTCTTGGCACGCTAACCCAGATGCCCCTGCGCGAAAGGTATCTCGAGCAGAGATACTTACACTAAAATCGCGGTGGAAAAGCCTCTTTCTGGCTCGAGCGTCGACCTTGTCCAAAGCCTTGCTGGCCCACAATACTTTACATGGTCGGGCTTATACCCTTCCACCAGAGTAGATGCCCTATCCAGGTACCCGAGGTAGCATGACAATTACCTACCGTATTGTCTTTACCGCCCTTGATTGCCCCACGTATTTAGTAATTACAGCTGCCAATACTGACCAGGTTGAAAACACGAGGTAACTATCCCTATTCTTGACTAGGCATCCCCAGCTTTTACTTACCAGATCGAGAGAGTCTTTGCAAGCGCCCCATTTAAATAAATAATTAGGTTGTATTGTCTACATACCTCCAAAGTGTAAAGACGCCCATATCCTACCCGAGCCCGCGCTGCTCTGCTTGTTGCAAGGGAAGACTTGTAGTTAGATAGTTTCGTAAAAGATCACACGATAATCCGTAGTCGCTCACCGCCCGGGACCTACTGGCGATACCTCGTTCGCCTTTTACTGTTCCGAAAATACGAGGTGATCTGCATATCCAGGGTTGCATGATGACAAAGCGGAGTTATCGCCCAAACGGTACGACGGAAGACCACGCGATAGGTATCTGGGCGCTTGTCGTGTCGTGAACAATATACCGACATATGAACAGGGAGGTGGTGAGATGGTAGATTAAAAACTCAGACTCGCCCGCTCTTCAGATTATATTTTGCCTCCAACACAATTGCTTCAACAAAACCTTCTGTCCCCTGCCGTCACCCTTCATCTATAACATCCTCCACCCAGGTCTAACTCTACAATCATGCAAATCAACACTCTCCTCGGCGCTGTCTTTGCAGTCGCAGCCTCTGGCGCGGCCGTGAAGCCGAGAGATGTCCTCTACAATATATCTGGCTTTTCGGCATTTTGCATACCTCATAGCGTACAATGCGGGTAAGTGAATCGTCTGTTATAGCACCGACTTCTTCTGTTTTGACATTGGACAGGTCCGTGTTATATGAAGATGTTCTTCGAATTCCACTAATTTTCGCGTATAGATATGGCTTCAGAGTGATTCCATCAACAGCTGCCCCCGGCAGTAACGGGACGATATGTGGCAACTTGGTCATTGGCCCGGACAACCTTCCGCCCCTCGACTTGACGGGTTGCTTTGACCCGCCGTTCGCCTACTCTATTGCGATCGCCGACGGAGGCCTTACTCTGACTGTCACCTCGCCGCTTGACGCGCAGACTAATATCACCGGCACGCGTAAGTTGATGTCCTCGTGTCTAACTCTTATGCAATCTGAATCTTCGCTCTTCTTGGAAGTACGACACCGTTATCAAAGCCCGCCGGGGCGCTTCCAAAAAGCTATCTTGTATCAAATTCATTATGAACCATCACAGACATTATTCAATACTAATATTTTGATTCTCATTAGACACCGCTACGGCAGACCAGTTTATTATTCAAAACGGCGGTACCACGATGTCACAGACATACGTTGGCCCTCAGAATTTCACAATGGAGACCGTAGAAGTTGCGATTTGAAGGGATCCGTATTTTGGGGAAGCACACAGTGGCAAAACACGTTATTCTCGTTCAATAGTGGCTCTTAAGTAAATGTATGTCGGTGAACGAGACCTAATTGCCCCAAGAACTCAGTCCAGAATATTCGTAGAACCATCCAGTTTTCGTTAGAAAGTACGAGCACAGACGATATAAGTAGAAAAAGGCTCGTAATAAAGTTTTCAAAGTCGAATTTTTTTAAGCTTGTATCGATAGCTGATAATCAGCTCCTTTAGCTTTACAAGCCATGTTGTGGTCGTGGAGGAATATATTAGTGAAGTTAAGAGGTTAGGAATTCTTAAGGAGCGCAATATCCTCTTGTAGATTACCTTAGATGACTCTTTTCATCTGTAATCAATAATTCAACCTAAGTGGCAGAGATATATACCCCACCTCTAATGCTTAAATTACACAGTTTCTACTTTCATAGCAAGGTCTTCCTTGATCAAATCCGCGGCCCTCTCTGCCACTGCATACACCGTTGCCATAGGATTTGCCCTAGTTGTCAGAGGGAAAATACTCGCGTCAACCACGCGCAAGTTCCTCGTCCCATATACAACCAAGCGGTTGTTAACTACGCCACCAAGCTCGGCCGGCAACATTGGACACGTTGAAGTCGGATGCCAGCTACTTAGGGTTGTTTTCTTGACATATTCCTTCATAGACTCGATGCTGTTGTCGGTAGGAGCACTGGCATTTCGTCGGCCTCCTGGCTTGAGAAGCGACGCCAGGGGTTCCTGCGAAACAATTTTAGAGACGTATGCCATGTGACGCGCCAACACTTCCTGATCTAAGGGGTGGCGAAGATACCCCGGATCCAACTTGACGGGGCCGAAGGGGTCGGCACTGCGGATATGTACTGATCCTCGCGATAGAGGCTGTAAGATATACACGGCAATTGTGAAGTAGTTGCCTGGTAGGAGCCCAGATTGCAGCAGTGAGGAGCCGGCTTCGGCACCAAAGTTGCCTGGGAT
>JAPUUL010001269.1:0-10572 GCA_029590625.1 Lasiodiplodia mahajangana | reverse complement strand
TCAGGGGTAACATGGCCATGGCGACATCGTAAACCCATTTAATGGTTGCCTGGGCCATTTCTGCTCCATCTTCCTCGCGAGGCCAGACTCCTGTTATCACGCAAGCAAATCTCCAGTCTCGACAGCCAAAAGCAGTAGCATCAGAAGAAACGTCGCAAGCCGCTCCACCTCCATGCAAGAAATGGAAATAGCAAAGTGGCGAGGGGCGAGCCTCAACGGCTGCCATCAAGAGGTCGCTGATGCTCTTCGTTCCTATTTCATTCAAAAACAAGCATCTTTTAAAGGATGATGTCTTGCCGCCACCATGCCCACCATGCATCCCGGACATGTACATCTCCGTCTCGAACAAATCAACGCCATCCACGGACTTAGCATCGTCTTCCTGGCCCAAACTTAGCATGGCCTTGGGTTTCACTGCCGCCAAGCTGGGCCTATTTACAGAGGCCTCGAACGTTGTCACACCAAGGCGCAACTGATTATCCTCACAATAAAGATATGCGTCCGAAGAGCAGTCCCGGGGGAGTTCCCTAGCGACCAGTTTGTCAAAATCATCCAGTTTTCGTTGCGCTGCAAGTCGGTCTCTCAGGGGGAAAACCCAATTTCGAGTCAAGTAGTTTAAAGCCGCGCTCGCCTTGAAAGTGACGCTAACCACGATGCCAAAGTTGGTACCGGCACCTTTTAGTGCCCATAGAAGTTCCGCTTCCTTTTCCGGGCGTACGGCACCAGCTGGTTGGTGTTGGCTAGGCACATTGCCGACCAAGAGGACTTGGCCAGAGTTTGCGCTGACCACTACAGCACCCATAATGGCATCACATGCGAGCCCCTGAAGCCTAGTTAGGTGTCCGATGCCGCCTTGTAGCCACAGTCCTCCACCCACGCTTGGCCGAGCCCCTAAAGGCACTGTGAGACCAGCCTCCATGGTCTTATGAATGATGTCCCCTGCCTTGCAACCAGCCTCAACGACGATCAAAGAGGAGGGGCTCGACACCCCGTCTCCCTCACCTTCCCCCACCGCAAGAATGTCTATCCGATCAAAGGCATCCATATCGATTGAGACGAAGCCGGGCCAGAGACAGTGGCCACTATGGCCCCCACCCAACACAGTCAGGCTAGTCCTGTGTTTTAGAGCCCATTGAACACAGTGCTGAATGTGTTTGACCTCTGTCGGTCGGACAATCAAGGCAGGGCGGTGGAAGCGAGCCTCCCGGTTTTTAACCACCCTGTCCCCTCTGGCCGATGGTACAAGCGCCGTTAATTCCTCCAGAGCCGTTGCATGCTTGGTGAAGGCCACCATGACCTCGGGCGTGCTGAATAAGAGATTCTCTGAGTCGGCTCCCTCAACGCGGCCCATGGTGCGGCATGCCTCACGCCACTTAATTCGGACAGCTTTGTCTACATCCAAGTCGCACATGGCATATCCCGCGATAAATGAAGAGAAACTCTCAATCGACGTGTTGTCATTTGGCACACGAACAACTCCAGCAGGGAAAAATGCTGTTCGATGACATACCAATCCGGCGAGGTCTAGTGTCCCGTGTCGATGACAAACTACTACTAGTCCGCCATTAAGCCGCTGGTCCAGCATTTCCAACGCCTGGCTAACGAACATATGATGAGGCTTCATGCCATACATGCTATGGCAGAATAGTATTAGATCATATTTTTGACTTTCATTGCTCGCATTGAGACTAATATTCGTTTCCGCGCAGGTATCCAAAACGAACGGGGTTCGACGTATGTCGGGTGCGTTTCCCAGACCGGGCAGTGGAGATTCCTTGCTTGCAGGAGGGCACAGCCATTCCTGTAGACTTGTAGCAAACAAGGCATTAGGTTCAAACGCGGCGTACTTCAAAATCTTTCGTTTCATGCGGCCAGGTAGAGACCCAAGTACGCTCTTAGGACCTGGCCCGATTTCTAGCACCGAGATCTCAGTACGTGAGTTGAAGAGAGGTGTTATTATCTGAGATAGTTGAGGGATGATGAAGTCTTGATATGTCGCTGAGCCTCGCACTAAGATATCGAAGCCAACGCTGTACTGTCCGTCTGATAACGGCTGCTTCCTTCCCGTGGCTTTTTGCCTGAGCGCCCGTTTGAGAGAATCGAGAGTAGCCATGTGAGTTCACGGTGGGCGTATCTCGCGGTGGAGAAAGCAATTGTGACTGACCTAAAAGTTCGAGAGCCGGGTAAGTTGGGCATCTGGCTTGCGGCAGTCAGCGGCTACTCTAACGTATGCAGGCTGCCGTATGATTTGCTTTTTGCGACCCCCCGAAACCGCTGAAGGCTTGCGGGGATAACTGCAGCATCTATTCAGAGGTTAGGTTTCCTCATTCTATTGGACGACAATCCTGCCTATCTCATCTCCGGTGAGAAAGATGGACAAGATGACCTCATAGAAAAGAGAATCATTGAACAGTTGCACGGGTAGCCGCGCGAGGATGTCACATTGCGCGGGGTGGATTAAATTCGCCCCTGGGAATTTAAACAGGTTAAGTCTAGAAAAATGTACACGCAGATTCTTCGATTTAGCGGCATTTATGCTCTGTAAACACAGATATCTTCCACTTTATAAATCTTGTCGGAAGTGACTTCATCAAGTCGTCCCGGGGTTAGTTCCTAGGACGCCCGCAAGCATCCAGGGTATCGCATTTAGGCGTGGCGTAAGAAACATATTGTTGTTCCGTCTCTTTATGTTATGCTTTCACATGGGATTTCTGTCAATCGATTCGCTATGTAGATGAATATCAAAGCTCCGGTATTATTAATCGCGCAACACATAGCGTGCTACGTCTATACATTTCTGCAATACAATATTCCAGTTCTTCATCCCGCCCTTGGAAGTGAGATTAAGCGAATCTTCGTGTTCAATATGATTGATACAACTGGTTTGGGTAAGTGATTGGAAGCCGGACTAGGCGTCCTTTTCGAGAGTGACTATTTTGATCCGAGGTTCCCGATCCCGGCTCTTTTTTTCCTGTCAGCAGTGTCACGTGTCGAGCGCCATGAGAAGCTAAAAGGGGCAACGATAACGCTCACGAAAATTAGGTTTTTTCCCATTGCCATACATTCCATTCGCCGAACCTGTATGTACGAAATAACACAAGTCAATGGCGATTAGCAGGTGGACCGCTATCGGCTGTACCGCGGCTGGCCTGTCAATATTTACCGTCTCCACCCGATTGTTACCGTTTCATCGAGCGCGCCATGAGAAAGAAGCTAGTCCGACCCATCGGGACTCATTCGCTACGTCTGTTGTCACGCAAAACAGGCATCGTGGCTCTCAAGAGAACTACAGCTTATTAATACCGGCAACCCGATTGAAAAATGATGCTAGTGATGAGGAAATCCTCGCCCGATTTACGAAGGGATTCTTCACCGGCCTTGCTTTTACTCCAGAAAGATGGCTTCTAAGCGCCATTCCATTCCCAATAACGGACATACTAGGTATTTGCGCTCCCTATAATATGAACATCATCACCTTAAAATCAAACACTCATAATCATAATCGGTCTTTAGCTATAAATGAAACCTTAGCTATTCGCTCGCAAAATGCCCTTCGACGCTTCGTCGTGGGCCCCGAAATTTGGGACCAGTCGTCCATCTCTACCAGGTCAACACCATCGGTTGCATCGCTACTATTCGGCAACTTTTTAGTTCTCGACTCCAGTTTGCTAACCTCCGCTCAACGAAATCAGCTCCCTGATGATTACATTCTCCACGCCAAACCACCACATGCATTCGTAGAGTTCGCATGGGGAGGGGAGGGACTAGGCTTGGTGGGATCTCATCGGTTTGAAGTGAGTCGTTATAGAATAAGCCAACCTGCAGGAGCCGAAGAGTTTGTCAAAGTCACTTTTTCTACCCTTAGTTGCATACCCAAGACCGGCCTTGCGCCCCCCAACTACCTAATGTGGTTTCATGTGTTGTATTCCAAGTTTCTATTTTCCGACGGTATCAAAGGTGTATTGGCGGAGTAATTCGTATAATTAGTTTGCCTAGTAATGTGTACGAATAGAGTACGGGGTTCGTTAGCGSAGCTTCAAGAGRCTCAATGTCAACTGGTCCGTCTAGAAGTCCTTACCAAAGCGACGCCCGAGTTGCACGCAGTCGAAATACTCGACGCAGGCGCTGAAAGCGGAGACAACGCCAACGGCGCCCGACACAATACCAAACACTTCGGCCATGGTGCTTTCACAAAGCAAGAAACTCGGGAGATCCTGTTCGTGTTATTTTTGGCTTTGCGCCTACTTGCGGTCTCGAACCCGAAACTATTCCCTGGGTCTGGCTGGACAGTGTCTGATACTAGGTTCTAAGAAAGACAGGGAAGCCGAAGACAGTTATCTCACAGCTCTAGGTGATCACGGACACACTGGGCATAGGATCCTAACGGACTTAGGCAGGGATTGCCAAAGATAGAACCAATAATGACTCTAGCATGGTGCAAGAATTTGGGGGCCAAAGCTATATAAGGACCTAGCTGATGATCACGGTGGTACTCCTTAAATGCACGAGATCTTCTTTTCGACGATAACCCCCTCTTTTCAGCTGAAATGTACGCGTGTCGTTGGAAAAAAGAAAAAAAAAAAANGGAAAAGGGCAGCCAAACGTAAAAGAAGCGCCCTGCAACTTAGAGTGTCTGGCAAGCAAGGCTTCCGCGTCTATAATGGCGACCGCGAACACGACCACAACCCCTGAAGTTCAAGGAACAAGCGGCTCGGCTCGGCTAGTGCTGCCAGAAGAGTGTAGCATCTCACCATCGCGGCGGACGTTTACTATTGGCGCGCAAAACATTGGCGCCGGTGCCAAAGTACACAACGGAGACAACTTTTACTTGGCCCGGCGGGCTTCAACTTTTGATAGACGCCGGCCGGCTATCGTCAAATGGCTCTCGCCTCTCAATTTCGACGGTATCCACGAGCGTATTCATTACGAAGCTTCTGTCGCGGACCAGTCCGAGCTCTCTCGCGACGAGCAGTATGCGGGCAAATGGCTCTTGGAGTCCGATCAATTCGATGCCTGGAGGACGGGTGAGATGCGCAAGCTATGGTATTTCGGCATGCGTAGGTTCACTCATCCCCTTGAAAAAGTCTTGCAGATGCAGTATCTCTAATGCCATTCATATTTGAAGCCGGTGCCGGGAAGACAGTCCTCGCGTAAGTTCGCGTGATGGCTAAGCTTATTAGGACTTTGAGACTGATGAAGAATGCGCAAAGATCTATTATCATTGAGCATCTGCGAGAGCTGCAATCCAACTTGAAGCGAACTACCGAGAGCCCAATGATTGCCTTCCTTTACCTGAGCTACAAGAACATACACACGATCGAGCAGCTTCTCGGCTCTGTTATCAGGCAGCTAGTCCAGAACGAGGAACCCCTTCCGCAGCCGGTAACCAAACTATGGGCGCGGCGTAATCAGGGCGACGATGCCGCCACCGTTAAAGACTTGACGGAGCTTCTCAAAGCTGTTGTCCAGGGCCGTCAAGGGTACATCGTAATCGACGCACTCGACGAATGTTCGCCTGACTACAGGCTCCGTTTAATCAAAGCGCTCGAGGTTGAATCGGAGAATTTGAGTCTCCTTGTCACATCCCGGTTGCTGGACGAGATTTCCAAAGGGTTTGAGAATATCCCGATACGAGCCAATTCATCCGACCTCGACCTCTTCATCGACCATGAGATCGAAACGAGATCGCGGTTAAAAAGGTTCTCAGAGCAAGACAGAACGCTTCGTAGCGAAATAAAGGACGCTGTTAGGAAGGCCTGCGATGGCATGTGAGTGTGCATGGTTTCTTCCAACTCTCTCATAGCTATCATATTGACTCGCTTTTGGCTATTTAGGTTTCTCTTGGCGAGTCTACAGATGCGCTCCCTCGTGGCAGAACTCAGCCTCAGGGGAGTGCGGGAGAAACTGAATAATTTCCCAAAAAACATCAAAGACATGTACGCGGACACGTTAGAACGGATTGGGAGTCTAGAAGAGAATAAGTAAAAACTAGCCATGGACACTTTAGCTTGGATTGTGTGCAGTCGCCGCCCGCTGAAGATCGAGGAACTTCAGCACGCGTTGGCGATTATACTGGGCAGTTCTACGTTGCATTTCGACTAAATATATTAAGAAGACGATATCCGAGATGTGTGCGGAGGTCTGGTGACCGTTGTTAATGGTGTCGTCTCCCTCGTCCACTATAGTGCCCAGAGCTACTTCGATCACAATCGGTTTCCTAGATTTGATGCCGTCATTGCCCAATCCTGCATTACCTATATGTCGCTGACGGTCTTGGAGCAGCCGGATGACGAGGAGAACCAAATGTCATACGCCGACGACATCTACCATGTCCCAGATGACCGCAGCGCCGTCGAAGTGCTCCGCGCGTATCAATCTAGCGGCCCTTCTACGGAACGATTATCCTTCGAGAACAAGCGCAACGTCTTTCCGTTTGTGGATTATGCAACGCCACATCTCAGATATCACCTTAACCAAATAGAAGCTGGGTCCGAAATAAGTAGTAACTTCGTCCCGTCTCTTGCCAGGCTCCTTCAAGACCGATCAAAGAGGAACTATTTTCTCCGCATGCTGGGCGAACACGGCCTCCCCCGCCCTTATTCTCACCACCACCTTGCAAAGCTTGCGCTGGGTAGCAATTTGTCTTCTAGTGCAAATGAAAAAGACGATGCAAGCGAAACAGAAGAAGACGAGGAAGTCGATGATGGCAAAAGTGCATGGGAGGATCGCGCAGACACATTAATTGAGATGATACTAGATGACTCTAATTTCGACACAGACGCCGAATCTGAAACTGACTACGATTCGGATTTCACTCCGTCGGGTTCATCCTCACGACGCGTAAATCATGGCAAATTTACAGCATTACACCTCGCTGCATTCCTCGGATGGCCCCCTATCATACACACACTGCTGGGCCTTCCTGAGGAATTGAAAAACGTCAACACAGAAGATCCGTGGGGCAGAACACCAATAACCATCGCGGCGAACGAGGGAAATTGGGATGTTGTGCCGGTACTCCTCAGCCACGGAGCTTCCGTTGATACTCTGTCTGCTGAGTATTGTTATATACTTTTACATGCGGCACAAACCGGCCGAAAGGATGTGTTTGAGACGTTGATCTCACAGGCCCGGGGACCACTTACCCTGAAGCCTAGCGATGTTGCGTTTATGATGGCTGTCATGTCAGCCGCCTCTGACTTCATCATATTCTTATTCCTATTCTTCAAGGCTGTTTTCTCCGCCTGGGACCAAAAGCCGGTGCCCAATCTTAATAGGGTTTCGGGAACACAAGATAAAGAACCGCGACCAACAGCTGACGGTCTGGGAAACCACCTCCAGCTTGTTGAGGCGTCTATGTTAGGCAATGTTGAGACGATAAACGATCTAATCCAAGATGCTAAGATCAATTTTAAAAATCAACACTCGGTCTTCCACCTCATGGCTCTTTTCTCAGCCGTCGAGTTCGACCAGCCTGCTGCCGTACAATCACTCCTTGGCGCAGGCGCAGACGTGGACATGCTAGATTTCGGGGGTAGTACACCCTTACATCGCGCAGTATCCCGCAACCATGTCAGCGTGGTAAAGACCCTCCTAGCAGCCAAGCCGAACGTGGAAATAAGGAACGATGACGGACAAACACCATGGTCTTCTAGCCTAGATCGTGAGCATCGCGAAGGTAACGTACCTGCCCCATTGAGCTACTAGAGAGCTTCATATGCCCTAAATGGACACAAAAAACTTATACCTTACTTAGCCCGCCTTTAACTTTGTCAAGTCCGTTTAAAGCTAAGACACTGCTTATAAAAACAGCAGTTCTTGTTGTAAGGTCTGCTGGAAGGCTTTCTGCGAGGTTTGTTGCGAGGTAGAGAATAATTGTGCTCTCCTATTAACTGTGTACAGGAATCGACTTATCTATGCGCCGCCGCCTGGGTCCTTAAAGAAATTTCGTAGCAATTGCGTAAGAGCTCCTTAACTATTAAGGATCAGGAAACCCATAGGAAAGTAGTTACCATTCAAGGGCCCGTTCTTAGTATTTCCCTTTATTATAGGGTGGCTCTTATGCAAGGAGGACCGCCCTTACAGCTTGCCCTAACTACTGACATCAAGGGGGATATGGAAGATATATATAACGAAGCATCGAATGATTTTTTAGACGGAGACTTTGGCAATGACTTGGAGGAATTATTAAAATAGAGGAGTCGCTTTGGCCATGTAGTTTAGTCTTTGAACTGCCTAAAGAGAAAGAAAATTTTATACTGCACCTAACCACTATACCGCTATGGTCGAGTCATCATTCCCCAGAATCTTGAACTCATCCCTATACCTAGAACTAGACTAGTTACACTACTATGCCCTGAGGTTGTCCGCTACATCTGTTAAAAAGGTGCTTCATCAAACACAAGTTGTTAACTCGCTTGTCACGGGGGGGNAAATAGCAGGGAGCCGGTGGAATAGGGGCAAACAACCAGGAAGCACGCGTTTTCGCGTCGTCGTAGTGCGGGATGCTGTCGTTTTCGAACCCAGCGGCGGGCTCGGGTAGAGGTTGAGGTACGGACATGCCACCTTGGCATGTTTTGAGGAGTCAGAGCAAGAAGGAAGAAAAGAAAGAAAAGGGGGCGAGACGCCCCAGCCCATTCGAAGACCACATCCGGCTTTGACCGAGGGGCTAGGCTTACATATTCTTCTCCGGCATGCCGTCACTGATACAGAGATCACGAAGCAATTAGCACGAATGAACACAAAATAAGTATAGCATCAAAATGCAGAATTCTTATTTTTACATTATTCATATCATGTTTGTTTACGAGCCTTAAAGAGTAGACCCGCCCAAAGCGCTTTTCTATCCCTACGAGAACCCAATGCCTAGCGATCGCACGCATCCTTTGAGATCCCCCGCGTGCGTCGAAGGTGCGAGTAGGCTCGCCCGTCCCCTCTATACATGAAAATTTGATGAAGATCTATCCCAATCCATGCTACCTGTGGCTCGCGCGTTATGCTTTTCCCGCAAAACCGGATAAGAACCAAAAACAGAGGGAAATGTGGTGGCTTGTGGCGTGTTCTCACAACCGCCGTGTGTCGCTGCGTGTAATGCTGTCATGATGGGGTATAATACATTTAGTGGTTTTTTCATTGAACGAACCATGCTAGCTCGGATAGCACTCTACCCTAGTCAGAGGTATGATAAAGAAAGTTTAGTAAGGATAATATTAAGCTTAACCGTGAGCTCAACTATCCTTCTTTTCGTTCCCACCTTGGCGGTATTTATCAAGTTTTTCTCCAAGGTATCGAAACCCACGGGAAAATCCCGCAGTGACAAAGCTTTTTACACTCTGGCTCATGCTCGGCCAGGATACGGTCTTCTTGATAATGCCGCGTATAATGTCTCGGAGTTCTTCGGGCGGCTGCTGTGCTATGCGTTGTTCAAATCGACCGCCTTGCTGTCGTTTGAAGGATCCCGTGTTTTCGTTTTTATTTTCCTCCATCATTTTGTTGAACTCAAGTTGCGGAATTTGAAATTTCTTCTGGTACTCAAAGTAGAGCTTTGACCGGAAAGCCTTGGGTAACCTCCTAACCATATTGCCTCGTTTCACAGGATCCATATCCTGTTCAAGTTTCAACACGGAATCGGTATTGGCGACCCAGTCAACATTCTTGCAGGACGGGTCGTTAAATGTAACATTGGGCAGTGACTCGATGAGAGGTGCGTAAAGCCGGCGAAAGTTTAGCATATTGTGATTTACAATATTGGTGACTTTCTTTGGGTTTTCCGTCGGCAATGACATACGGGGGTCTCCTAGATAGCTTATACCGGCGATTGTGGCGTACAGCTCCTGTTCGGTGAATGTGGGTGGCAACAAGAGCAGAGCGGTTCGTAATGCGGACAAAAGATTGATCTGATTCGCAAGACGAACTCGTGGGTCATCCCGTAGGATCTTGACGGGTTTATGTAAACGGCCAGCAAGATACAAGGTGTCCCACTCGCTCAAATCCCTACACAGCGTGTCGAGGTTGACAACACCATACTTGATCTGAATACCCTCCACGGTGACGTAAGGGTTGAAATACACACCAGCACCCCATTTATCTTGAACATAGGATACAGCACCCGAACCGAGCGAGCCGAGCGCAGAGTAATGATCGCGATGTTGCGTAAGATTGAGCGAGTGCCAATGCTGTGTATGCGACACGCCAAATATGAAGTCAATCATTTTTGGCGAGCCATTCTGAGCCTTTTGCACGGCAAGGGGGGGCCGAGGATGGACAGACTTGACTTCCGCCTCAGTAGAAGCCCCGCCCGTCGACTGCGGGAAGACTCCAGAGCCATACGCAAAAGCATATCGAATCGGGGCGCGGAACTTCCATAGCAGCTGACGAAGTGCCTCCTTAAACTCTCGATCGATTATCATATGCTGGTTGACGCCGAAGTTTTCATATGGCAGTTGTGTGAACTTTTCGATATCGAAATTCGGCTTGTCTTCCCAATCAAATTCGGGCTGGTCGGCCACTGACGACGGGGCGGAGGAATCGCTCGGTGTCTGCGAATGGGGTTCGTCTGGAGACCTGGCGGCA
>JAPUUL010001268.1:0-10583 GCA_029590625.1 Lasiodiplodia mahajangana | reverse complement strand
TGCGCGACAGCTCGTAAAATGACCAGGCTATTGTCGTACTGGTCGTGTCATGACCGGCAAAAAGAAATGTACTTAGCTGGTCACACGTCACGTCCACTGTTTTTGGACTTAGGTCCTCGATCTCCTGAAGACTCATTGAGAGGATGCTGCGAGACTTGGCAGCGTGCGCAAGCTCGGCGTATCGTTCGCGGACGATCGATTTGAGAGCGTTCCTCACCCGCCTCGCGAGACTTCTACGTCTCCATTCTAGCCGAGGGGTACACCACCAAGGTAGGGTGATCTGCTCGTCGGCATAAGTTTGTATGAGCTCATGGAACACGCGCATGAAGTCCGTCGGCTCGGCACTTTGGGCGCCCTACTAGTATTTTAGTCTAACACTCTCGCAAGAATCGAGACTACAAGGATCACAGACCATATCGATATCAAGAGCCACACGCCCGATAACATCAAAGGTTAGATTCGTAGCAAGTTCCTGAAGTGAGAACTCCGTTCCAGAACTAGCGAAACGATCGAGATGGTGGAGGAAGAGGGAGGATGTATCGATGATGGAAGGAAGTAAGCTCAAGAGATGCTGAGGCGCAAAGCCAGGATTGAAGCGTTTACGAAGCGTCTTCCAGCTCTCGCCCTACAATGCCATGGGTGTAAGTATCATCGCCGGTACCTTCCCAAGGCTTGTGGGAAGACAGTTCAGAATTAAGCGATACCGCCTCACCTGAGAAGATGCAATGGACGTAGGCCCAGTCAAATGCTCCAGATGTTGCCAAATTTGCGGTGCCTTGGGAGGACTATGAGGGAAGCGACTAGAAGCCTTGACAATCTGCTCTGCAACCTCATAGCTTCCTACGACGAGAAGGGGCGGGCTAATAGGCCGTAGGTCTATGAGCATGGCTGGCGGACGGCCCAAGGCCTCGTGCATCGATGCAATCGCCACATCTAGTCAGGTATTAATTATGAAAAGAGCGCGAGTGAGATTCATTTGCGAGAGGATGGCTGGTCACCTGGATGTGCTTTGGGAGGTGCGCGTTTGACGAACTCGTCTAAGATCTGGAGATGGCCCAAGATGGCCGAAGGAGGGAGTTGGGTAAACCGAGAAAATTGCCTCAGGCGTTTGTGGCGAACCAGGATGCAGATGTAAGGTATGAACAGCGCGACTACCGTGACAAGAATATGAGTGAACATGTTTGAGGAGAGTTTAGGGTAAGTTTCGAGAATGAAGCATTATTACCAGTCCAAGGCTTGCACAAAGAGCGGGCGGTGTTAGAGGCTTCTTGCGTTGCCAAGAAACGGAACCCAAGCGAGAGGATTAAAAGAGCTAAGTGGGCTTACTCGGAATCTACAGCGTGCTTCCCATGTTATCTCAAATGGATAAGATTATGAGCGCATTTTGAACCGACGAATTATGAACAAGGATGTAAACAAGCTGTAATATGCACGTAAGAAACACACCTGGTGCACCTGGTCCCATGGGGGTCCAGTTGATTACATAAGGAAGAATTCATTTCCTTCTATAAAAGAAGAAGGAATCTATTTTTAGTTTTCAGCTTTTTCTATTCTAGCAGGCCCCCCGGGGGAGACACCTTCAGTGTTTCTCCATAGAGAAATCTCACACTTATTATTGTAATGTTCACTTGCTATTCTAAATCTCCGGAAGTGCCATGTGACTAAGGTCAGGTCTCTAGAGTGCGGGTTTCGCAAGAACACACGAGCCGCTTCAATATATACTCCAACGTGCCCATCCCTCCCTACATACAATCAGCATTAGACTGTACGCCAGATCAGGTCCCTGACCAGGCAGTTCTGTGACGGTCATCCGTTGGTACCGCGGATCTAAATATAGCTCTAGTCTCGACAGTTTGCATGTTGATTACCTTGACTCAATAGATACCTGTGCACTTGACCGAAACAGTCGTTGACGTGCATAGTATTATTCTGAACACTCGGGGGCGATAAAAGTAATCTGTCTATGCCTAGGTGACATTGAAGTTAGCTTGAGGCTTACTGGTGTCACTGCCAATTAGCACCAGTTACGGACGTCGGTGGAAGGGCAACTGGAGGGTATTCCAGGCTCTGTTCGGCGGTCACCCATCCGCCTCGAAATCTAAGCACTATTACCTCGGTCTCTACCCTTTTTGTTTGGCCACAAACTACCTAGCAAACTCGCCATGGCCGACTTTTCTCAGACGGGAGACCTCTCTCAGATCCCAGCTGCACGGCCTCCTCCTGGCATAACGCTCAACTTTGTGAACCCTCCATCGCTAGGGACGGTCTATCGGATACCCGTATACCTCTTCGCACCTTTATCGTTTCCGTTTGCTGTCGTTCGGGTATACGCTCGCTCGATAACGATGAAGAGACTTGGCATAGATGGTGTGTATTGCCTAAACATAGTTGAAAACACTGTAATCACTTCCAATGTCCATGACTCTCATACTAACATGACACCATCTCAGTATTTGCCATTTCGGGTGCAGTATGCTCCACATGCGCAACTCTTAGTGTTGTTTTTGTATTCTAAGGAAACACTTAGTCCGCCATCATCTCATACTCCGCCACTGTGATCAAGCGTAGATACTCGGGATTGTAACATAATGTCAACACGTTTGAATAACATTCGTCACAGTTGTGGACCATCCTCTAGGAAGGCATCTATGGGATATCCCTCTCAGCGATCTCGACAATTATTACCTCAAAGTCTGCATACCACTTTCCTTCCGTTGCATGCGCTCCTACTTACGCTCTCTAAACCAGCTAACGGCCATCGGACTTGCGCCGTTTTGTGTAGGAGCCATGTTCTTCAAGCTAACCCTACTGACTCTTTATCATCGTCTGTTCAATTCCGTACGGTGGGCGTTCCTTATGATCTGCGCTGGTATCGCTGCTGTCATCGGTGTTTATGGCAAGACTTGGCAACATACAACATTCTACAGCGATTACTCGACTACACAGGACACCATCCCGAAGATCACCGGCATTTTCAGTCTCATATCTAATATTTACATTTTGCTTATCCCTCTGTGTGTCAGGGCCCTTCATACGTATAGTAAGTAATAGACTCTTGTTGTTGCGCGAGGCCCCTAAATCCTCTCTGCGTACTACCCTACCTATATACAGGAATGCCTCCTTTGTTCACCTCTCCTTATATTCCACGATCACTTCCTTTGGTGTAGCTGCAGTCACATATGGTACAGCCTTATGGCACTATGGCTGATCCCGCATCTTACCATGACTCTAAAACAGATGGCCGGTATTTTGGCCATATTCCTGACGGATCTTTTGTACGCTGCTAACACCGTCTTCACTCGCTTCTCTTATGGCTCCCTAAGATACTGATGTTAAGATTTTTTTCACCTTTATTCCTTAATAAACAAAAAACCTCCGGCCGGAAAAAAACTTTAGCCACAAGCTTTAAATAAAGATTTTAATTTAATAAATACTTTGACAGCTTTATACTAAAAAAATAAACATGAGTGTTAGGAATGCTGGCCTAGAGGGCCTCGTTTATATGCCGTCAAACAGTCGCGCGATTCCCGTGTGTCCATTCAAGCGATGAAAGGGCTCAGAGGTAATCGATAGAGTTTGGTTCGCGTGCTCTAGACGCTCCGTGCAACGTTATTTTCTCGAATACCTCTCTCGCTCGTGACCCGAGCTCATCTCAGGACAGCTATTAGGCGCCTGATTTCTATCCCTTACAGCCTCGCTACCTCTAGGTTGGCGTAGGTTGGTCGTTCTAGGTCCCGCGTGGGACGAGTTTTTTTTGGCTAAACCTTGGTTTCTTCTGAAACGCAAAATCGCTCGCACAATGAAAAACACGCGGATATGGTTCACAAACGCTTAGGAAAGAGCATGTCGCTTGATAATGTTCGTTAAGTAGATCTCACCAATACGACGACCCTTGATTGAAGGACCTAAAACTCGCCAGTGCTATTCTCTATACACGACCACACTATTTACCTACAGAGTTTTTTCGTTTCATGCCGTTGACGCATGCTACTACGCTGTAATTTCCAAGACAATGTTCTTTGGTTGAGGGCAGCCCTGAAATTAGTCGACGGTTACGCAAGGTTCGGAAAGGACACTAAACAATGCCCCCTCCACAACATAACACATTGGGTACATTGGACAACCTTACTGCATACGGACATGCCTTTAGTTTATTATGTGATTTTCGTCTAATTTTACTAGTTTTGGTAGCCTTCATACTGCGTTCTCGAAACCTTGGCTTGGTAAACGTAGGCGTTCCATACTAGCATCAGCCTCGCAAGGAACTATATGAATAGCTTCATGTGTGCCTGGTGTGCGCTGTAGATAAGGGTTAACTCGGAGAATTTTACAGTTACTGCATGAATTAGTGTTCGTCTGTGCGAAAGATGAAGGCTCTATGGAAACAAAACGTGTGCATCGACTCGTCGCCGAATCTTCAGCTATTTAGCATTTTAATAGCTTTCGAGACGAGAGCTCCTGAAGGACCAACCTACTACTAGGACTTGGACCTAGCTAAAGACATGAAAAACGTCAGGAAAATAACCCCCTGAATCAATATAGCCCACAATAAGGCTAGCCGCCCGCTTTGTCCCACTATTCTACGGAAATTTGTCACGCGGGAAGAATATTTTCAAATGCGTTGCGACTACCCTGAGTCAAGATACGAGGGCCGAAGACAATCTCGGGGGACGGAAATGATAATTCTAAGCTTTTATCTTGTCATCAGTAACAAAAACATAGTAATGACAGACGTATATTTTTCTATCATCCCTCGATATAGTTATCGACTGGCCGATCATGTTTTTATTATGCAATTCCATTGTGACAGCATACAGTAAGGTCGCCAAGGGTGAGTATAGTCTAGCGATTTAGTAGTGCCGCCGAACATATTGCATTCATCCTCATTTAATCGGATATCCCAGATCTCGAAGAACGTATCGAGCGGATTGCGTCATGGTGATAGAAGTTTCATTAAAGTATATCCTCGGCTTTTCCTTCTTTGTCTGTATGATTTCTGGAGATACGGAAATGAGGAGAGAAGCTTCGCCTGAGAAGAGTGCCTCAAACTTGGCCTTTGTCAAGCCAGAAGTCTTAACCTCCCATTTAAAGTAGGTGCTCTTTTTCACATAACCCTTTTCTATTCCTCGTTAATAACGCACTGTTTCGGGCTTATTAGCACTTACTAAGGAGATTCACATTCGTCCCGTAGATACGAAGTGTAGGTTCTATAGCCATTTGAAGAGATAAATAACATTTGTTTTTTTTATCGTAAATAGGCGAACTTGGTTAGAAATGAAAGCAAAAAGGGTTCATTTAAATATTATTGCGACGCGCAGCCTAGCTATGCTCGCGCAAAGTCCGCGATCCCCTGACGTGATTAAATGAGAACGTTTATAAATGATGAAGCCCGTAGCGTACTGTATCGATACGGGTAGCTCTAGTGTTATACATAACGAGGGTAGACTTCCACTTATACTCGGAAGAGATGAGGATGGCTATCTTGTCAATTCATCCTGAGAGCACAAAATAGTCGCAACACATGTTTGCATGCGGCAACCCGATAGATCTGTAAATTATGAGGCAAGGCGCTAATTTGGTATTGCACTTTTCGCCATGTACGGCCAAGTTAAGGCTAGCGGGTTTGTATCTTGACTATAGATACTCCCCGACACGTTCCTTATCAAATTAATGAATTGCCGGAATTATTTAAGACGTGCCATGAATGAGTTCCTGTTAAGTCAGCTGTTTACTCCCCTATTACCTATCACAAACATAACATTTAGCCTCTCAAGTCTATCTCATAAAGCCCCATTTACTTTTAGTAAAGCACGGGGTGGTTCCCACTGTTCAGTATTTATACCTCATGAGTTTCAAGGCTTCTGCGGCTGGGCGTGTGCGGCCAACCAACGCGGGGATTATCGGCCCTTTTGCCGATCATGCCGCCTTCTTTCCTCATATGTCATATGTTTATTGACAGAAGTTAAGAAAGCCACGCTAGGATTCAACCGCATTCGATATGATGCGTAACACGATGACATATCAAAAATACGTTTGTTGCTTAATCTAAATAATACGGCTACATTTCTCTTGACCCCGGATCAGATGCCGTATATTTTATGACGTGTATATCGAGGTCGGCACAAGGAGTGATTGGCAGAGGATTAGGCCAGTTACAGCCCCATCATAATATTTACCACCCCCACGCCACGCTCCACTACCTGGGCTGACCTGGGCACAAAAGTGATAGAGGATACAGGGGTCCAACACCCCAAGTCCCAAGGGGACGGAACTTCAGCCTCGTGGAAATGGCCATAAGGTCTAACGGAGATGGCCGCTTCAACCTAGATAATAGGAAAGACTCGGCGTGCCAATGCAGGTGCATACAGTATACGTGAAGCACTGCCATAAATTCTAGAAGGTACGTAAGTAGCCACAAGCAGCTTATGATCGATCGTCCATGTGATCTTACCCCCAAAACAAAGGATTATAAAACAGTGCTTGTATATTTACTTAGGTATACAATGGTTCTTAATCATAACAAAAATCCGTAGCATATTTGCAATTTAGCTACATGTGACGGCAAGCGGAAGAAAAAGTACTCACGTACTCCATGGCATATGTTATTAAATGTACCACTAGAGGATGCTACTCCGTGACCAGTTGAGACAAAGTATGCAGCCAGCCCTATTAGGGAATGAATAGATCTGGGGCGCTATCTTCAACAATGGGGTTTCCGGTTGGCCACATCCCATAGCCACACGGAGTTGAGCAAAGGAGCCTAGGCCTATACGATATAGCGATGTTTAAATTCCGAAACCCGTTTCACAATATGGAAACTTGGAATGAACTAATACGTCGTCGATATTAAAATGAACCCAATATAAACGATGATCCTTAGGAATAAGCTCTGCGAATTCGGCCATCCTATTAGTGGCACGGGCTCTCAATTGCAACACCCGTCAAGCTCCACTTCATAAAGGAAAAACAGAGAGAGAGAGAGAGAAAAGAGGTAAATGCAATGCGACGCCACTTAGGTAAACCAGCTAAGCCTCAATCCTAACCACAGATTGGGCCCCAGATTGTCGGGGTGGCCCGCTCAATTGATTCTCACTAATTTAAACCACGCTGCTATGTCGAAGAGAAGCAATATATATTCTTTTCGGGTTTCTTGTGTTTATATAGTATTCACCTAGTTTTTATTTAATTATGCATAGGCGAGCGTAGGACATCCTGAGTACCTATGTAGCATTATAAGTAGTCCAAATTGATATACCGCCATTTCTGCTAAACGAAGAAAACCACATAGGTAAGTACCCAATGTCAAACCCTAACCCGACGACACGTTCACTTGTTAAAGTTAGATAACGTGGTTCTTTCCTTTCTCGATAGGCAATCTTCATAATATACTCAGCCTGGTGGCCTTACTGTCTGTCCAGTATCTCGACAAGGGAGGTAGAAATGATTCCCAAGGGCAGCATATAAGCCTGTGCCGCAGTCGCCATTTTAAACGGTATAGGCTTGCCCGTTCCCAGTAGTTTTTGGCCAAATTAGCAGCCTAGAATCTACCGACTTCATCACCACCTCAGCTAGTAGGAAACGGCGTGTAAGCAATGACTACGATGCGCAGGTGTGTTGCAGTTGCGACCAATATGTGGTAGGGAAGGATTTCGTACCATGGCTAAGTAATGATGCAGTGCAGTGCCTGGCTTAGTCACTTGCAGTCAGGGACCCTAGCGGCGCACTGCTTAATTTTTTGATTTTTCTTTTCTGCCGAATTCTTCCCATATAGATTAACGTCTTGCTGAAAATTACGTTTACTTACATCCTTCAGTCAGTCTGGTCGGCGTCCCAGTCGTCCCCTATTATTGCTAATTGGCCCAATTAACGCAAGATGTAGTTACTACATTCCGTGCGTCTGTAGACTTCACCATGAAGGTATTTATTTCTACTTGATTCCGAAAGCTTCGATGCGCGCACGTTCTAGTTTACTACAGCAGCGTTGACAGCAACGTCGCGTCGCTGTTTATTTCGTGATATTGAAAGGCGGCCGCACCTCAGACATTCCCCCGCGCTTCGATCGTAATTACAGTAATCATTGCCAGATGTAGGCATAATTAGTGTGATCCTGCGTCTACACGATTGGAGCATGCCTACACGACGCCAGCTTCACGTGCAGGTATTCTGAAAAGGAAGGTCAATCGATCAATCATTCCACCTTATAAATCAGAAGTTCGTATTATTTGGTATTTTCAAAATCAATATTTTGAAGTGCGGCCGTACCGGTTGAGTATTTAAGACGTCATGGATCCTTACTTTTTGTTTGCGATCAGCAGCTCGCGTTAATCTTCTATTACCGACAAGATCTCACGAAGATGAAGCTATTGGCAGTCTCTACCCTCTTCGCCGGAGCCGTGCAGGCCTTCCAGTTCTTAAACGACATCCCGGTCGACGCGTACTACAATGAAGGGTCCGACTTCGTGATAGAATGGGCGGTTGAAAACAGAAGCGATACATTTAGACTCGAGCTCTACACGTTTCTAGTCGACCCAATTTACGTCGGCCCGTCTCCTTACCCATGGGGCGGACCAGTTTACGATTATAATGATACTACTACTGTCCTTAACGGTAAGTTTGCTTATGTTGGGCTTAAGGTATATACATGTTGCATAGCTAACTGTTGCCATCACAGCCGCTGCGAAGTACTCCGACGGAAACTATACATGGCATATTGATCTCATCGAGGGCCGTGAGGGCGCCGGCTGGTACTACCGCTTCGGGGCAATCTTGGCTAGTGTTGGTGAAGTGGCCGACTTTGCTCGTGCTTTCCATGTCCAAGATTCATCTTAGCCTCGTTGATGTAATAGGGATGGCACTGTAGAGGAAATGAGATATCAAACATGCAGGTGTCATATTATCAAGCTCGAATGCTTCCGGATCTTTATATAAGGTTACTAGCGAAGGCTATGAACAGGTAGCGGGAGAACTGCATATACCAGGCAGATGCAGACAAATTCAATTTCACGCCAGTTAATAAAACCAACCAACGTCGAATAATAGTGTAGATCAACCTTCTCCCGACTCCGTCTAAGAAGAGTGATATGTGTAGAACTCATGGTGTCTCATACTCAGCAGATCAACCGGGCGTAACTTATATCATGGGTCGGATGACGGGCGCGGCAGGCTATCTACTTCCTATGCCTCACCACTAGATCTTTCATCCCGTCTACTCAGCTACCTACGGCAATTACATGCCGAAGGTCTCATTTGCATCTAATCTCTCGATGCCGGCGTACGTTGTAACCCTATATGCACACGTCCGCTCCGTACACCCCTCGTCTCCCATGGAACGTGCCACCGCCCTCTTCGCAGCAATCAATCCCGAGATACCCGAATAAGGCTCAAGTGTTCTAGTGCGGGCGCGAGTTCTGGACGTTTTAGAATCATGTGTTACACTAACATAATGCCGACAAACTTTGAGCGGGTGGATCTGACTAGTTGCTGTTTGTTGATATCTGAAGAGATTGCCCCTCGTTGTGTCTCATTACAACGACTCGCTAAGTGATGAGTCATGCCGAGTATACAAACCGCCTTAGGAACTAGACTCATAGTGAGTGGAACCTCATCACCAGTACCAGAATAAACCATCGCTCAAATCCGCCAGGGGTCATATACCTCTGGCAGCTGTGCAGTATGGGAGTCATCAGTCACATGCATAAGCCGATAGGCTTCAAAAGAGTAAGACGTAGGGAACAGCGCCTTCCTCTCTCTTACTTCCTTTTCCCTAATATTAGTGCAGCCTTGGCCGCCGCGTCTTTTCTTCCTTATCCGTCATTCTTCGCGCGCAGCTCTTTTCTTTCTTTCATCCAGGAGACTGGGAGGCTGAAATGCACATAGAGGAGACGTTCTTGGCCTCAAGAATCGGCAAAGCTACACTGCGGATAAATCCTAATCGTACATATCAACGGAGGTTGGTGTAGAGCTATCGTGGTAACTCCTCATTCTCGGAAGCTATAGAATATAGCGATAGTGTTAGACACGCTGCCTACATGTGCACAGCAGCCCTACGATACGATTGTGCGCTGAATTAGGAGACTCCTAACAACTGTCAACAGTAATGGTCAATATATAGGACCGCTAGAGAGGCAGTCCTTTCTATACAATGGTATATGGAACTGTACTTGACAGTTGAGATAGGGGTGATAACCCGTTATCTTTTTCCTTATCAAATCTCTTCTCATAGCACAGTTCCATGGTATCTAGGAACGCCGCAACGCCATCTATCATGAATGAACGGGTATATACAGTAGTCAAATTATATCAAAAAGCTCTGCCCCGAGCGCGAGATGATAAACTCACAGCCCAATTGGGCCGTCTTTTCGGCCTCTAGGAGCTGCGCCAAGATGGCATCTCTCGGGTCCTCCCCATCCACAAGTTTATCCTTCACATGGATGATTACCACCTTGAGCCCCAGAAGGGCATTCGCGAACTGCGGGGCCTGCGCTACAGGCATCGCGCTAGCCTCATAATCTCTCAGCGGCAGCTCCACGGTGGGAGTTACTATTTGCGGGGTGTCAATACCGCCGTGTCCCGCACCGGGCAAG
>JAPUUL010001267.1:0-10584 GCA_029590625.1 Lasiodiplodia mahajangana | reverse complement strand
GTCCCGGACGGTTCTTCTGTGGACAGAGGCAGAAACGAAGCTAGGGCATCATCGTCTGACAAATTTACATCAGGATTCCCGGACAACGTGACGCCAAGCGAGAGCGCGCATATGGTGCTCACGCCATTGGCCGCGTTCGATACGGCAAAGGATACGGATTCGAGGTGCTGGATGGGGCTTTCGTCCTGTCCTGGCAGCGCGGTCCAGTTCCCGTAGCTGATGAACGTGAGCTGGAAGGTGGTATTCGAGGACTTTTTAGCTGTGAGTGTTAGCACTCTCTACATTTGATCTTCACGAGATGGATTCTCGACGGCGGCCGTTCAGGAACATCACTCCAGTTCGGAAGGCCTCACCGAGTAGAGGAGTATAATATAGTAGGCCCATCGATAATGTTTGGGAGAGGGTTAAATCGATAGCACTAACCGCTGCGCTGCACTCCGTGTTCCCTGATGCCGTTGCAGGAACGAGCGCGGCGTTTGATACCGGGAAGAATCCGGGACGGGTGGTGGAAGCAGACGATGTAAAACCGGCTAGGAAGGATGAAACCGCGATGTAGAACCTCATTGTTGTATTATCCTATCTCTTTGATTGAGGGACCGAGGTGATTTAATCATGGTTGGTAAGTGTGAAGTTATCACACCCCGAGCCTCCAAGGGTTGGCCGACGTCATTCTCGGATCGAAAACCTCTTCCATACAGACCTCAGAAGTCTAGACATTGTAGGCACCAGGTACGCGGTTGATTCCACGCCACCTTTACGTGCCGGTGAGCTCCTCGGGACAAGTCAGTCATTATCAGACAGTAGTATAGGTCCAGGGCAATTTATCCAGATCTTGGTGGTTGGTAGTTAATATATGACCTTATCCACTGGTAGCCTGCAATGAGACGCCTAGAGGAGAGTAGAATATAGGGGTAAGCAGTGGTGCAATGTAGTTTATAGATATGGTTTATATCTCGCCGCCTATATGTACAACTCTGTTGATTCTTGGCTCCCCTGAACAGGACTACTACGCTGAATAAACTAAGTACCCCTCCACGGAAATCAATTTAACTGCTGATGATGTAACAAACAATTCATCGTGATGTAAGCAGTATATTAAATGAGAGAATGAATCGATATTTTCAATTCAACCTCCACACGCAATTATGTGCGTGTATTATCAGACTCGCCATATCGCTTAGTAACCTGAGCCCTCGACGTAGTTGCCACAATATTAAACTAACGATTTCTTCCACCAACCAATTAACTTAAAGACACTAAAATCAAGCTTTGGACGTGGAAAATAACGGGCTTATTGGGCTACAGCGCCCGCCGAGAAGTAGTATTGCCATGTATGTGGTGGAGAGATCTTTCCAAGCACTCTAGTGTGCTTGGGACGCATGCTTGCTTGGGATAAGAGGGGTTGCCGAGAGGTTGTATGCATGTTCGCACGGTTTTCGTTTTTCGACCGATTCCTGGGACAATATTACGCTGTGAGGTAAGGTGTCTACCTCACCCGCTTCCGCATTTACTACCTTCTCTAAAGTCTACGGGAGTTGAAGAGTGACCAATCGATTAGTCTACTAGACGCGGGATAACTACTACGTCCTTATCATGACGGGTCTGGTTAAAACTATTCTATGCTAAACATTCCAACGCCCAGGATACGATAAACTGCGCTGTGGTTGGGAGGGTGGCCAAGATGATATCTCGCTTTATATGTTCAAAGCCAAGAGTGTGCGCGATTAGATCTCCAGTCCACAATCCTATTCCGAGATTGAGATCCGATAATGTGATATCCATAGGGCTTTAGGTCTTCGGTATTAGAAACGACTTATTAGTAACAACCATTCCTTTCACCAATCTAGTAATTTCCGCTGGAGGCAAAGACCCAATTTGTGTGACTAGGAATGTTATATGAACTTCGAGAAGATTTCGAAACCAGATCCTTCCTCAAAAAAATTATCGTGACTTTAGCTAGGCCCGGGTGGCCTGTTCAAATGTAGGTATAAAAGCGTTAAGGTTTTAAGGTAGCGTCGGCGACCCCTTTGCCTACTGGAATATCTCTAGACTGGACATAAAGAGGGGCAGGATCCGGCAGGTCGTAATCCTTTTTCAATATTTCCACTTGAAGACAACCCGAGACGTCAGCACGGGTTTCTCCGCGACGAAGGAGCATCTGCATCTCGAAAATATCCGGAAGACTGTAGCGTATGTTAAACCCTCGCTTCTCACTATCCTCTGTTTATATGCCCATCCTATTCTTTTAGGCATAGACGCATCGTTTCGGTAGTACACTACTGTGCCAACGTTGTTTGGTTAAAAAGCGGATCTAATGCTCATGGCCTGTGTGTATGCGTAGGCAGCGGGACTAATGCAAGTTGATAATTTGTCTCCTATCAGACTCTATTTATGATCCCCAACGGTTGTAGGAATGCCATCAATGCTGGTAATCCCGCAACGGTGTCGAGCCGCGAGGGATCTGCTGTAGGCATGGCGGCGAGGGTTGTTTCTAAACGGAGAATTCTGATAAGATTAGTTAGTTAGCCTCTTGGGTTTGCTGGCTAGGACTGCCTATCTGGGCAATGCTAAGACCAGGAGACACGACTAAGTTATCTAAGTATATCTGGGTTCTGATCAAGATTGGCATTCGAAGATCCACGTCTTAGGTAGATAGCCGCCCCCTCTCTATGGATATCCTTCGAGAAGAACTCGGTGCAGCGATCTGCCAACATACCATATATCCCGTACATTGCCAAGTCGCATCGGGCCACGCGCGTACTCTCGCTACTTGGGCTACCGCGTGGCGCTAGGACGGGCTAGCTCGCAACCTGACTAATGAATGCTGCACTCGTATGGTCCCTGCGCGGTCTGTGTATAGGGATGATTCGAGGCTCGGTATCCGTATCAGGCTATTGAAGGCTATGACGATACATTACACATGTTTTGGTAAGTCATTAGCAAGTCGGGCGTAGGCAGGACGACCTCGCCAGTGGCCAAGTCGGTGGTCAGGTGGTCACACGAGCAAGATATCACATGCCAAGTAAGACGCGAGACGAGAGACGGACGGACGAACCGCCAGACAGACACCTAGTGTCGAGACTACTGCGTCTAGAATTGCGCCAGAATCGTACACCCCAGGCTGGTATCATAACCCGCCCGAACCGCCTAGTGTATGTAGCAGTAGTGTGCATACCTATACATACGTACATAGTGTAGGCCCCCCNAGGATGGAATCTGAGGATTCCGTCGTTTGGCAGTGACAGTGGGGAAGTTCCTGCGGCACCGAAATGAGAAAATGAGCCAAATAGGGTACCTAGCTGAGCTTGAGCTGAAGATACTGGGGTTAGATCGTGTAGGGAGTTGGACGGGGCCACTTTCGGTATGCACTTTTTGTTTTCTCGATATTTATGTACTGGCTTGGACTGGTTCATAATCGGTCACTCCTATGTCTTGAAATTTGGACACCGATTCAGTGTTTCGAGACTCGGGGACGCCACCCCCGACGTCGTGATGTTTCTGTGCGATGGCGAATTCTCGTCAGATTCGGTGGCCAGATACAATATCGTTCCGTCCGTAAGGGATGTAGGCATGTCTGTACGCATATACACACGCACGCATATGCGTAGTTAAAAATTCTGCGACGCCAGGCCATGTGGCAGGCAAGGTTGATCAAACCCAGTCTGTCCTGTCTCTATCGCATGATGGAAAACGTCCCTGTCGTGTACCACCTACCTACTTACACTACGGATTGATACGACACGATCCCGGGGGGCAAAGTTCGGTGTTGCCGAAACAGCAGGAGATAAGATACCGCAGACTATCGGCACTACTCGCACCTTTAGTCCGTTTCCACCAATCGAATTTCCGCTGTCTTGGCACACGAGGGGGGCAATATAGGTAGACTTATACATATAGTATGATGGCGGAGCGCTATTAGTTTGTTAGATGGAGACTTATAGGTTAGCAGTATGCGTACACGAGTCTCATGTTGTCGCATTCAGTAAAGGGAGGAGGAGAGGAGAGGAGGGGAGTGGGAGAGAGTGGTGGCGCACCAGATCGTAGGACCTCCTCTACTTGTGGTTAGTGAGTTGTTTGTTTCGTGTTTAGTGGATTGAGAAGAGTGAGCAAGGCAGGAAACAGGCACGTTACCTATAAACCCCCCTTCTGTTTGTAACGTTATATATAAAGTTCTATATTAAAAAGAAGAAACGATAACAATTCCTACAATTGCTATAGGCAGTTGTAGTTGTTTTACCTTAGTAAGTCTAATTAAAAAAGGCACAAATACAATGTACCTGACTAGATCTCGTTATGGCTTGGCAGAGTATCTACACTACGCAAGGTGGGCAGATCTGATCAGACTCCCGGTTTTAGTTCGAAAATGAGTTTCTTTGACGTAAATTTATCAAGTTGAGATAGAGCCGCAACCCAACGTCCCCTCTTCCCCAGGTTTGCCCTATTGCATTCGTCATCGTTGTACGTTCTGTGGTCCCGGGATGTTTCTTTAGTGTCTCTGATTTTAGTCTTATTTTAGCATAGGCCACGGAGAATGGCGTTGGCATGACACGCGACCGAGTCATTACATACATCGGGTGTTATCTGTCCTGTCATTTAGACGGAATGGGATATGCACATCACGTCTCTTAGCTTGCACATGGAAATTGAACGCGACTTTGTCGAGTAAGCGCGAAGTCGACTCTTATTGGATATAGAATACATTACCTGTCACGGTGCAGGTATGTACCAAGTGAACAATCAAAAAGCCAAGTTCCCATAAGCCTTTTATCTCCTTGTCTTCTCATGCCTGCCTACAAGGTACATACCACGCGCTCATCCACTAGGTTGGTTACGGGTTGTATCGCTCCTTGGCTGGCTTTGCCAAAAGGGCCAAGCCGGACGTTAGTATGGACTGGGATGGTGGAGGAATAGGCGGCTTGGGGTGGGCAAGACCTCATTGGTCTCGCTTACAAGACGTAATATCGTGACAAGCCCTGTTGCTAGTTTTGTTTGGCAGGTTCGTCCAGCTCGTTGGTCGTCTTCGAGGGTAAGCATAAAAAATAAACCCGCAGACTGGCCGAGGACAGTTTTAAGGTCCGGGGCAAAGAGGGCCAGCTACTGGCTCTTGTTGGATGATAGCCTACAGCGTGGGCGTGCATCCTCATCATGCAAAAAGGGGGTTGTTGATTAAGTAGGCAGTTCAAACTTTGTAGTGGCAGGCAAAACGGTATGCACACGAGGATTAGGTAATGATCTGACAACAACAGACACAAGTTCCTTGGTGATACAATCGTCGGCCTGCATGCATTTGGGTTGCTTGACCGTTGACGTGAGTGAGGGTCCTTACATAACTGGACAGATCTAGTGGAGGAGGGTTCTTCGGTGACGGTTTGAGAAAGAGGGCGGGCTTCAGCTTTGACCCTGTCGGAATACCTCTGGGCGGGGGGAGGGGGCATGGGTTGTTTGGCGGGTCATGGTTGGTATGTAGCACTGACAACCAGAGCATACTTTACACTACATGTAATTGGCTGTTAGTCCTGCCTGTCCTACACTGTAGTAGTACATGGTCCGGCTGACAGGATTTGAGAAATGCGACGACGAGCTGAGCTGATGGTGTCTTTTCATTGCATGCAACCGCGCTGCGCAGTTAGGTACATGTCCATACGTTGTGAAGTGAAATAACATGATAAATTCCACACTGCGCATGAGACGCTTGCCCTGAAGAAGCGACTGATGGAACGTAGACCTTCCGCAAGGAGGAAGGCTTCGTATCTTATCATGGAATTGGCGCATAGGGTTCTGTGTCGCAACGCCTCCGTGCTACCTACTAATGCCTAGACCAGAATACCGGCAGGAGATACCTAAGGGCACGCCGGGGGCGGCCGGGGATAGGCGATGGGAAGATGGAACTGGGGGCGGGGGCAAGTGTATTCGTAGTTGGTGTAGCATGCTGTCTGGTACCAACCCAACGGGCATGGTCAGTTGATGGGATGATGGCCTCTCTTAAACTTTGTCTCTGCAGCACTTGTAAGTAGATAGTTCCTACTTATTTACTTAGGTACCTCCTTAGCTAGTACCTACCTACCTAGAAGCAGACTCATACTATGTAGTTCTAGACTACCCGCTGGTGTCCCGTGCTTGGTTTTGTTCTCTTCACGGAATATGGAAGGAATAGGACGGGGATTATAGAGCTGTGATTGGCCGTAGTTTCAGCCATAAGAAGCCCTATCTACACTACATGGGTACTTCTAGTAAGCACCCTAATCCTCCATTTGTCGTTCTAGAATCTTAAGCTGACGGTTATCTCTCATGGATGTACCACAATATACGCATGGTGCCACCTATTGGTTCACAGAAATATGGGTACGCTACCAAGGCCAGTTTGAATCCTGTCGCGCTAAACTATGGTTGGACTGGCTCGTATCTACGAAGCCTCTCGTAGCATTATTGGATATACCGGTGGTATCTAAGGTTTTGAGAGTCGGGCCTAGTCGGCTACTACTTACATGCAGTGTATGGTACTGTATCATGCCTCCTAAACGATTGTTATTGCGATGGACATAGGTAGACCTTGTTGTTTGGTTTCGCGGCGTGCGATTCGACCACAGAGGGCGGGGAGAGAAAGCGAGACAGAGAGAGAGAACTTACCTATGGTGTACACGATCTTGTTACTAACCTCATCTCCGCCAGCGATAGCAAAGAGGCATGACTAGGTGCCTACCTAACAATGTCGTTTGTTATCAACACTAGGCAAGGGAGGCATTTCCCCTTCGGTCCTAGCGACGCCTCGTTCTTAAATTAAGTGTGCAGCTCTTTACACTATCCAGACAGTGGACGACTACCTAGCCGGCGGCTTACGCCAGTCCCCAGTCGCTCTGTATACCGACCTGCACTACCTAGGCGCCTCACGCCATGGCTCCCTTCTCCAGCTCGTCAAAGATAAGATGGACTACAGCATATGGTGGATGGGGTGTACCCGGCATGATAGGCCTTAGGAATGCAACGAGTAGAGAGTGGAGAGATTGCCATAGTAAAGATCCATGGAGATACAAGTCGGCTGCACCCCCTTAACAGTTCCCATCCTTGCCCACGGTTGAGGATACCTCTCCCCATGCAAGACAACCTAGTAGACAACCTACATGCACTACATTGACAGTATGTACTACCAACGATAGGGACCCCTTCCCTCCCGCGCCGTATGCAGCTTGTAGATAGTGTATATATCTCCAGGGCTGTCCTCTCACTCACCCTACCTGCTTGTCCGGTTGGGCTCGGTTTCTATCCCCTTTTCGCTTCTCTTTCGACAATCCCGCCGTCCACTCCTTCGGATAGCCTTCTCACAACACCCGCCAACATGTCTGAGTCCGACAGCAAGGAGAAGGACATCAGTGTCCAGCCGCACAACTATGCCAGCAGCCATTCAGATGAGGAGGTCGGCATCGTCCACAAGGGCGCTGCCCTCAAGACCGACCTGAGGGGTCGCCATATGCAGATGATTGCCATTGGTATGGGAAATAGCCATCACGTTTTGCGTCGACTGTGTAGAGCCTTGACTAACTCACTTGTTCTCACACAATAGGTGGTGCTATCGGTGCTGGTCTGTTTATCGGTTCTGGAAGTGCGCTGCACAGTGGTGGTCCCGCCTCTCTGGTACGCCGTTGCAACGTCATGTTCTATAGGCTTAGTAAACTAACTGATTGTTACTCATCTAGATTATCGGCTATTTAATTATCGGTGTCATGTTGCTGTTCACGATGCAGGCTTTGGGAGAACTGGCTGTTATGTACCCCGTCAACGGTGCCTTCTACACTTACGTTGTTCGCTTCGTCGACCCCTCTTGGTTTGTCCCCCCGACATTTTGAGTGTAACCATGCTCAATCTAGAATCTAATCTTTTATAATAATAGGGGTTTCGCTATTGGTTGGGAATATGCCATTGGTTGGCTAACTGTTCTACCTTTCGAACTTATCGCTGCTAGCAGTACCATCAAGTTTTGGAGAGAAGACATCAACTCGGCCGTATGGGTTACTGTATTCTTGGTTGTCCTGATTCTGATTCAAGTCTTCGGTGTCCGTGGTTACGGTGAAGGTATGTAATGACCACCCAAAATCACGGGCGGCGTGATGCTAACATGCGCCAAGTCGAATTCATCCTCAGTATTATCAAGATTGCAGCCTGCATCGGCTTTATCATTCTAGGTATTGTCATTAACGTTGGCGGTGTCGGTGACCAGGGTTACCTGGGCGCGAAATACTGGTATGATCCCGGTGCGTTCCAGAACGGCTTCAACGGTTTTGCTGGTGTCTTCGTCGTCGCTGCTTTCGCCTTTGGTGGTACCGAACTGGTTGGTCTCGCCGCCGCTGAGTCCGAGAACCCTCGAAAGGCCATTCCTCTTGCCGCCAAGCAGGTCTTTTTCCGAATCTTCTTTTTCTATGTCGTCAACCTTTTCATTCTAGGCTTGATCTTGAAGTCGACCGATGAACGCCTTGTCCACGCCACAGGCTCCAACTCGAGATTCTCGCCTTTCGTCTTGGCTATCCAGGATGCCGGTATCAAGGTTCTGCCATCTATCTTCAACGCCGTCATCACCGTTTCCGTCATCAGTGTCGCCAACTCGTGCGCTTTCGGCTCCACTCGAACCATGCAGGCTCTGGCCGAGCGCGGTATGGCTCCCAAGTTCCTATCGTACGTCGACAAGTCCGGCCGACCTCTATGGTGCATTGTCGTCCAGCTTGCCTTTGGTCTTCTGGGATACGTAACCGATGCCCCTAACGGTAGTGATGCCTTCACTTGGCTTCTCGCCCTCTCGGGTCTAGCTTACTTCTTCGTCTGGGGCTCTTGCTGCCTCGCCCACATCCGTTTCCGAGCGGCCTGGAAGGCTCAGGGACGTGATCTTAGAGAGATCCCTTACAGGGCACCTCTGGGTATTTGGGGCAGCTGGATTGGCGTCGTCCTCGTCTGGGTTTGCCTGATTGCTACTTTCTACAACGCTCTTTACGTGAGTTTACCCGAAACCGAAAGTTCAATGCTGAAAAAGGTTTCAACGAAGACTAACATGTATCATTTAGCCTACTCCTGACGCTACTCCTGATGCCAAGACCTTCTTCGCCTCCTACCTCGCCGCATTCATCGTCATCCTGCTATACGTTTTCTGGAAGTTGTACTCCCGCGACTGGAAGTTGTACATTAAGCTCCAGGATATCGACCTGGTATCTGGATCTCGTCCGTTGGACCCGTCAGAGTTCGACCAACCCGACGCGGACAAGGGCCACTGGGCTATGCGTATTGTGCGATCCCTCTTCTAAGCCGTGTGCTGGTTATAAGAGAAGAGTTTTGTATAGATTAACCTTTATAATATTGCATACATGGCGAGCATTCCGGGAGGACTTATTTCATATGAGAGCCTACGGCGTTTGTTAGGATGCATACCACATCTACAGGATTTAACCTACCCAGCTCGTTGGATATAGAGATAATTTAAGCCAAATTTAGAATCACCTATCGCTCCTGTCAAATATTAACAACGAACTATGACGCCAGTCTATAGAAGTTACTCATGGTATTTAAGCCCTTAGGCACCGAATCAAACCTCGATATCGAGTATTTTTGTATTATCTTTGCAAAAGAAGCTTATATCCAAGGCTTCTCTTGACAGTCTACTAGATATATATCCCAAGGCTTGATGTTAACAGGGTATGAAGGCTTGGTTTTTTCTCTAAACCCGCGCTCTAAACCCCAGTCCTATCAGTGGGTCTTTGGCTCTGTCAACCTACATGACCGTCACATACCGCTTTCAGGGTCCAGAAACTATTCTCTCGATTCCATATTTAAAAAGCAATTAATTGGGTCGCATCGACATCGCTAATCGGGATACGAACAACTTGGATGCCACCTAGCTCATCTTTGCCCTAATAGCTCTATTGTAGCGACAAACCGACACCGACGCTTCTTGGAGTTGAGAGCCGGTGAACTCGCTAGTGCAAGCACGGACGCAGAGACGCAAAGATCCCTCGGCATCAAGCTTTCTCCATTACTACTTGCGTGCCTAGGCATTCTCGTTATTTGTGTTGTTTCTGTCCAATACCGATGGTGCCATAGGGAGGGGGGGTGTAACTAGACGATCGCGCTACTTACCCCATATTTGAGGACGGTTTCTCTCGAATAGGTAGGTAGATATAACGTTCTAGATCGAAAGACGTAGGTATCTCATAATGACAGTTATTAGCACTGTCTGGTATCAGGCAAGCATGACATATGCGTAGGTAGGCAGGCACTAGGAAAGCATCGAGAGACGGAAACACCTGGATGGCTACGGGAATCTGGTGCTTTTGGGGGGACAAGCTGCGTCTCTGCGTCCGAGGGAGCGGGGAATAGGTAATGCCTTCGATAGCTCATCGGATGTTATGAGTCGGGAAGTTGGCAGATACTAGCAAGGTGAGGTAACTCATATGCCATTTGATCAATTCACTTATAGGCGACCATCCAGGTACACGGTTCTAGTATCACTCATGTAGTTGGGAATAAAGGCGGCGAAGGCGGCGGCGCGGCTCCGGTAGGTAGGATCTGCCCACGCCCCCGGTATAATAAGCCTTACCGCATGCCGTT
>JAPUUL010001266.1:0-10588 GCA_029590625.1 Lasiodiplodia mahajangana | reverse complement strand
ATGCGGTTGTCGAGATCTGGGTCTCCATCTCTGCCATCTCGAGCTTCACGAGTGGATGATGCTCGTCTCCTTCGCCGTGATACTTTACAAGGACCTCCCGAGCCGCCTGCAGGCGGCCTTGAGCAACCAGCCAGCGAGGACTCTCCGGTAGGAACCATACGAAGATAAAGACGATCGAGGGGGCAGCGAACTGGGCATAAAGGGGAACACGCCATCCCTGGGCACCTAGATACTGGGCTCCATAGACGACCCAAGAAGCAGTGATAGATCCAACGCTCCTAATTGCGCGGCATGTGTCAGCTTTGTGGAAGAGGCATTGTCTCGTAACCTAGCGCACAAGCACTGGAGGTAGACTTACCAGAATGAGTTATAGATCCCCATCAAGGTCCCGCGCCAGACGGGGTGCGCCATCTCGCCAACGTAGATCGGTGCGCTGACGTTCATGAAGGCAACACCGAATCCCAATACAAATCGCCCGGCCAGGAAAGCCTCGTGGGTCGGAGCCCTCGCTACGACAAGAGTTCCAGCGATGACAATGGTCGCACCCGTGAAGATGGCAGCACGGCGCCCTAGGGAGTCGTTTGTAGGTCCCACGAAGGGCAGTGCAGCGATACTTCCTGTTCGGATAAGTCAGGTATAAGCATGCAATGTGGTGTCATGGACCCGTTTTTTTGAGAATATCTTCTTACCGATATTGTAGATGGCGAAAATGAATCCTGTGCTCGAGGAAGCTGATTGCCTTTGGGAGAAGTCAGTTGAACGAACCGGGTTAGACTCAGGGGTTGGCGGGCTTGGGATCAGCATACATGTGGAAGTACTCCTGATAGGAGGTCAGAGCGTTGAGCCCTCTACGAAGATGTAAGCGTCAAATTTCGGCTTAAAGGCTGCCTCGTGGATCAGGAATCTTTACCCCATAACAGAGCCATCGTATCCGTTCGTGCAGGCGCAGAAATAAGCGACAAGTAGGACGAGGTAGAGGCGGAGCATGGGAAATGTCCACGGGGAGTATTTGGTAGACTCCAACGTATCAGCTATCTCGGCTCCCTCAGCCGTGGTCATTGCAGCTCCGTTGGGACCTCGCTCCGCGTCTCCATGCTCGCTGTGAGCATACTCGGTATCTGGACAGGCTCCCATACTAACTGAACTCGTCGCGATGAGCGAAAAGGGACGAGCACAACGATCGAACTATCACTCAGGGGTTTTCTGGGAAATGCTTCAGGATGAGGATCAAGAACAAATAGGCGATGCAAGGCCGATCATAGCGGGATGTAACGTATGGGCCAGTCTAAACGGGAGGGAGATGTGAGCGTTATATAGCATCAAGTGATGCATTATCGAGGCAACAAAAGTTGCCACGGCTATGGAATGATGCCTCAATCCCGTAGGTCTGGATCCCGGCCCCGGATACCACGCCCTCGTTAGGGACGAACTCGTGCACAGATGCGGGGGAACTCCACGACTAGGTAGTTTTGCCGCGGAGTCCCCACGGGGTTTTTTAATCACTATCATGAACTACTACTTGTACAATTGTACCTATTACAACTGGTGAAGAATAGTGAACTTCTACTTCGCTTTATTCTAGAGCCTCGCGCTATATTTCTCAATATGCCTAATGGGTCTCTTGGACGGTCTGTAGCTAGCTATAGGCAGCTATCCCCATATGGTTAGCTGACATACTCGCCCCGTACTCTTTATAAGGCAGTGTATCTCGTATGCTTCATAGCTTCTAGTTCCTCGTGCATCAACGAGACACATATCTGCGCCCTCTACTGGGCTCTCATAGGGAGTGTTTTAAAGCTCCGTACTTGGTTTTGAAATGACATAGCATTAGATCATACAGTGAAGTGTAGAACAAAGATACTTTCATCCATGCGGCTCCTCGGTCATCTTCGAATTTAGTCTTGTCAACGTGTCTAGTAGCCGAGCAAAGTAAGATTCCGCCCGCTCCTTAATAGCCTCATTGTCCGTATTTTCGATGATCTCGAGGAGAATGACTCCGACCTGGCGGATCCGTTCCACTTGTGCCTCCCCTTTGATTTCATGGTAAATGAACGGGATATCGTCCATGGTCTGGACAAAGTCAGACACAATCTCAATCTTCTTCATGACCAGGGCGAAAGGCTCGTCGCTGAGTCCCATGACGCTCCACAGGCCGCTCTTGATACACTGCTGGAGAATGGCTAGCCTGAGGCAATGGAATGTCATGAGTAGTGTGCATCTTTGTGCCCAAAATGACCTCTTCTCAAACTTTACTACGTCGCTATCATCAGCACATGCCATGATGTTAGTAAGCTGTAACCAATGAGGAAGACAATCCATGACACCTAGGAAGCCGAGATAGGACCGTACTAGGTTCCCGACACTGGTTGTAATGCCTTTGGCCGTCTTACCGTATGATCTAAGGCTCCGTAGAAGCGTGGCAGCGGACATGTAGAGTCTAGGAATCAAATGAAAGCCTAGGATGAGCCGATGCTCAAAATCCTGCTCGCAGCGGCGGCCGAAATAATCGATTAGCGGCGTGGGGCGTTCTTCCAAGGTCGATAACGTCAGGCCACCGAAGAATGCGTCTTCGTGGAGAACAAAAGAGCGACTTTCGAAAACAGCGGCGGCTAGGTCGGCCATGTAGAGGTGCCAAAAACAAAAGCGTAATAGTCGAGTTTCTATGGCGTCGGTGCGTATGACCGAGTGTTCGCTGTACAGGCGAAGTTGAAGAGCTAAGATATCGGCCTGGCCCAGGACGTNGTTCGAGACCCCCTTTTTGCCTTGTAACATCTGTAAGGCAGTCGAGTGAAAATCTCTGATGCTCAGTGAAGTCGAGTCGGGATGTTCTAGATCGTAGTCTTCATATGCTCGCAGCATGTCACGCGACGCATGGAGAAAAACAGCCGACATGGCACGGCCATTGGCGAGGACAGATTCAGGTACAAGTGACGAAATGGACGCACACAAGGCAGTAACGAGAGCAAAACCCCGCATACGCTTGACCCTCTGGACTTCGTCGAGCGGGATGAACAAGTCGTCGGGCTGGGCCGGGCGAGAGAATAAAACCGACGCATGTGAACGGACCGAGGGTTCATGGATGATGGGGGTGGTAGGGAACGCGTACTGCATAAACAGGTCGACGCAGACATTTACCGAGTCGATAATGGCAACGGATGGCAGAGTAGAACCGAAGGACGTCAGGAAATGGCGCCATATAGCCTGTGCCTTGTTGCTAGTCGAGGGATGATCTATATCACCCTGTGGGCACGGGCCATGATTGCTGTAATCTGTAGGCACAGGACTAAGTAATTGTTGCGGCGGAGAAGAGGCATCGGGTGGAACGAAGCTCGGCAACTCGTGTTGAGCATGTTGTTGTTGTTGTTGTTGTTGTTGTTGTTGTTGTTGTTGTTGTTGTTGTTGTTGTTGTTGTTGTTGTTGTTGTTGTTGTTGTTGTTGTTGTAATAGGGCATCACCATCCCCGTCATCAGGAGCCCGACGGACCTTGGGGCCACGTTTCTTGGGTACGACTGTGTACTCACAAACAAGGCCAGAGACGCGGCAGTTGGCACATATCTCGGCCGAGTTGCATTTGACTTTTCTTCTCTTGCAATTATCGCACGCACGCCTGCTCCCTGTCGGTGGTAGGTAAGAAGGCATATAGAGTACGGGGATTCCTGTTACGGAAGATTAGAGTGTGGGCTAGTAAGCAAGTAAGTAGGTATGGAGAAATTACTTTGAAAAGGTTCCCCCGTGGAAAAATGAATTTCTCCTTCAAGGGCCCCTGCCTGCCCCGGACTCCATAAAATCTCCGCAGTTTGACGTCTTTTCCCCGGTACAGCTTGCGGGGCGCTGAGGTAACCCAAAATCCTGGCAGACCTGCCCTAAACCTAAGTAGTACTCTGTAAGCCAAAAGGATCATTGTGACATGAATCATGATACGGTTGACCGAAGAACAAAGCGGACAAAAACTCTCGGTAGCAGCTGTCACTCCAGCGCTAACCAACCACAGTACTTTGTACGAGGTAAGTAAGTACTTGAATTGCTTGAAATAACTCGGGGTACGTATTACGCTTCTGTTATAGGTATAAAAACGAATTATTGACTTTACTCGGCCTCCTTACTTTGCTTGACCTATTTGACCTATTCGACCTACTCAACCTATTGACCGAATTAACCTGCCTGACCTGCCTGATCATCTCTTCCCACACTGGCATGGCACTCTTTACATTTGTATTCCTCGATCAGCTCAAGCGGAATACCACTATCGCGTAGAGGTATGTGAACAAAAATCACACCCTTTAATTATCCGTCTATACATTCAAGGAAACCCATCCGTCACACGACCAAGCTACTCTAGTGTTGAAATAAAGGTGGCTGGTACACTCCACTCCCCTGTCTATATGTATACTCTAGATCCCCCAGAGCCCAAGGCTCTATTCTTTCCTTCTTAATTACCCTGAATATACTACTGCTACAACCTGTATATTGTATGGTCCCCACTCCCTTTGACATCTAGCAAACCCTTGATCAATATGGAGCATAAGCGCCCTGTATTATGGAGATCACAAGCAATGGGTGGAATGAATGTTACGTTATCCTTTTCCATACACGAGAATGCCAAGAGCATATGTAATTATAGAAGCGGGTAGTTTGTAAGATGGCCGCCGAACGGACCTGGCACAAGAGAGCTACATAAACATAAATAAAAGTTTGCCTTTCTAACTGGAAGGATGAAAAATTACCGCTACTTGAAACTTTAGAAACATTATTGGTTGAATATGAAGCTATTTTTAAGCCTTAAGCCCTAGATTGCTAACCCCTTGTTCCGCCATCCTTTATACCGGATCTATGTTAGTAAATGGGCTTAAGGAGGATAGGCTGCGCTAGGATAGTAGAATACCTCGCATCATCCGAAGGCAGCATATAGTTGGGATGCAGGAATGACAGCAGGACCGCGGTGATAGCCATGGGAAAAGTGTCTAACACGATGAAAAGGGCCTCATTGTGCACCAAGGTACCCAAGGGGCCCTCGGAAAATTCGATAACCCGATAGGTAGACCGGGCGACGATCAGAACCATTCCGATCAACGTGCCACAAACAAAGTATCGGATACGATTGTAATGCTCATACTTGCGAATGGGCGAGTCGGAAGCGAAGATGCGGGCTGGATAGACGACGGCGACGAATAAGACCAGGAAGACGGCTAGCGAGACGACTTGAAAAGCTAAGCCGATGATGGCAAGCTTGCCGCCGAGTGTGAGTGAGTTGTCCGTGACTTGCTCGAAGAATGATAAGCTGCCTCCAGCACCTTGAAGGACAAGGGAAAACGCGTCGCTCGTCAGGAATATCCGCGTGTAGAGTTTCGGGTCGATGTTGAAGGCGCCGCGGCCCATAATATTGGCTAAGCGGCCGAGGGTTATGTAGAGACTTGAAGAGAGTAAGTAAGTGTTCTATAGCCCCTGAGAATGCTTGCAGGGAGGGGGGTTGGAGTCAGAGCATACGCGGCGGTAACGAAGACAGGGGCCAAAGTGGCGTATGAGTATTGGAGGATCCATCCGATATTCACAAAGGGGTCGAACCAGCCGTAGACACGCAGCACGTAGGCTACTAGTTGTGCCAAAGATGAAATGAAGACGAGGACAGTGTAGCTGAGCCAGCTCTTCTTCCACACGACGAACACGTAGATACACTGGGCGAGACAGAGCACATAGGCGACGGCGGCGACAGCGTTGATCCCTATTTCCGGGCGGTAACCATATAGAGAATTGGAGGCTGAGCAAGTATCGAGAGTGCAGCCCTCCTTGGCGGAACCCAAGTTGGAAGCCATTGAATGACCTATCTCGCTCGACGTGATATGACTAGAGTAAGATCAAAGTAGACAAGAAGAGGGAAGTTGGTTGGATTGCGATCTAGCATATCACAACATGATAGTCGACTGAATGGGAACTACCTACTTATATTATATTGCGTGTTCTTTACTTTAATACCCATTATGCCAGACAGTGAAGTAGTGCCTAACCAAATTTCATAGACACAGCCACTAATTACGCGTTTCGCTTGGGCCTCCGGGGACCAGTCTTCATTAGATCAGGGAGCTCATGCGTATCATGTTTCGCGTTTAGGTGAGAAAATCCCGGTTGCGATACAATCAATAAGTCTCTCAACTTGATTCTCTCGGTGCAGCACTAAGACTAAGCGCCTGGGTAGCCCAGGTTCCACGATGGGTGGACCCCCGCAGGGTCTTGTAAAGCCGGGTCGGGGCGTATCTACTTCTACATCCCTAATTGGTTCTTCTGTTCTAGCTTTGTCCAGATTGGGATTTTTAGACCATACTTAACGACATAGGATTAATTTGAATACCGTTGCCTAATCGGATATCATGCGTAGAATTCATCTAGAATCTCCTTAGTCGAGGGTGGCTATGTGATAGGATAAGGAGGGTTAGCCTCTTTTGGAGAACTCTCGGGCTCTGATTGGTCACTTTGTTGCTCATTTGGTACGCATATACTTAGTTACACAGATGGTGGCGGGCGGCGATAACTCTAGATAGATGACACAGGCATTTCTAGCATTTTCCGATGATGAAGGCTGTTGCTCTCCTGGCTGGTTCCATCGTATACTTGATTCCATGAGACGTCTTGGATTGTTCGGCTTTCGTATGGTCTAAGTACTTCAGTAGATACGGGCAGTGTACAGATCGTAAAACTTGTGGGTCCCGTGGGGCGCAATTCGGCACCTACACAAGTAGTATACGCATAGGCCATGCGAGTCATTCCCCCACGCCCGCTACCAGGAAGCCGGTACGCCCAGCCGAGCGTATTTACGCAGCGCCTATTGGTTGTGGATGAAGAATCTCGCCCCCTCTTGAAAGGGCTGAGATCCCCACCCGTCAAAGTTACGGCAGTTCCGTCCCCTCCACCAATAGGAGCTGCGTGAATACGCTTGGTGGACTGGGTGGATCTTTACGAGTATATGCTCTACATACAGTAGACTGCAACCTTCTAGATCTACAAGGCTGGCCGATGCTTGACAAAGGTGCGCATTGGAATAAGACGCGTCACGATGGCATAACAACCACGAAACTGGTGGGAGGACACTAGGTAGTAAGGTTCAATGTCAGGTCCAATGGCCGAAGGGATTGGCATAGACGCCAGCGAATGCTAAGACCAACTTCATTTCGCGGGACCATTACTTCTCAATTGAATGCGGCTGTGAATTTAGGCACGAGAAACTCCTTTCCACGGCTCTTCTTTATAAGTAGCTGGGCGGTCGTCCGGCAAGTCCATAGTCCTGAAGTTCCGCACCCATCCATTCGTTAAAACTCCAACCAATACCCTTCCCTACCCATTCATTCATTCATTCATTCTTCCTTGGAATAACACATCAATGCCGAGCTGCAACATGTCGACAGGTATCTCCGCCTGCCGAGCTTCGGCGATTCCATTCCCTACCTTCCTTGGCGGCGAAGTCTTGTCCCTCGAAACACATTACGTGGCCAATTACACACAACATGTGCCTGTTGGCTTTTATTCCAACCATGGGTCGGTCGACGTCAAAGGGGTCAACTTCTGCAATGTGACCGTGACGTACACTCACCCGGGCGAGGGCGACCGAGTCAATGTGCAGGTTTGGATGCCAGCGGATACCTGGAATGGGCGACTGCAAGCCCAGGGAGGCGCGGGTTTCCAGACGGGTCTGCACCCGGCCGGCTTGATGGCTATGACGGCGGCACTGGGCGAGGGTTATGCCACCTCCGGCACCGACGCCGGATTAGGATCCGAGACCAGCCCTACGAGCTGGGGTCTTCTCAGTGAGGGCAATCCAAACCTTTATCTCCTGCAGAATCTGGCGTCCGTCTCACTCAACGACGCCGCCATCATCAGCAAGAGCGTCATCGAGAGCTACTACGGCCGACCTCCCACCTACTCGTACTTCAACGGCTGTTCCCAAGGCGGCCGCCAGGGCTATTTGTTGGCACAGCGATATCCGGATGCCTATGACGGTATCGCTGCTAGTGCTCCTGCCATTAATTGGAACCAGTTCTTGGCCGAGCAGCTATGGCCGTCCGTCATCATGGACACGCTCGATACGTACCCAGCTCCTTGTGAAATAGCCGCAATCACCGAGGCCGCCATTGAGGCATGCGATGGCATCGACGGTCTAATCGACGGTATTATCTCCGACCCAGACGCCTGCGACTTTCAAGCCGATTCGATGATTGGTAAAGTCGTCAACTGCACCGATTTGGGCCAGTTGAGAACAATATCCGCCAACACTGCGACCGTGGTTCAGGAAACTGTGGGTAACCCATTCCCGTAATGATACTTTACCGCTGACATTTTTCTCCCAGTGGTCTGGCGCAAAACGACTCGATAATTCGTCGGTGTGGTTCGGTCTTAGCAGAGACGCGACTTTGTTTGGGTCTCTAACTGACGTGCCGGCGATCCCAACCGTTTGCGATGCCAGCGGTGTGTGTACACGAACGGACCCGGCGCTTGCCCCCGGCTGGCTCATTCCTTTCGTGTACAAGAACTCCAGCGCCTCAATTTCGCATTTGACACGGGAGGAGTTTGATCGCATTGTGCACGCAACGCAACAACAGTACGAATCCACCATCGGCACCAATGATCCGGATCTTTCAGCGTTTCGGAGCCGAGGTGGCAAGCTTCTTGGGTATCATGGAACAGTAAGTGATCAGGAAATTGACCCTTTGTCCTGAACCTATCACTCACTTTGATCTCGTTAGACTGATGCAGTCATCCCAACTCGTGGGTCCGTGGCCTACTACGACAAAGTCACGGCGGCTGATCCCAACGTTCACGACTTTTACCGCCTCTTTCTTGCGCCTGGCCTGAGTCACTGTTTTGGCGGTCCTGGCGCATTCCCAGACACGACATTTGATGCCCTTCGCAACTGGGTGGAGAACGGCATTGCTCCGGATACACTTGCGGCATCAAGTGTTTATACAGATCCCATCATTCATCGGACTCTCTGCCCCTACCCGAAGAAGCAGAAATATGATGGTGTAGGGGATTCAGTTGCCGGCGAGGGTTTTTCCTGCGTTTGAAAGCAGGATTGCGCATTGAAGCTTCGGCTTTAGCTCCTAGGCTCCGAGCTCTTGGCAACCCATGGGTTTTTGTACTGACCGATGTTCCGACTTTTATTTTGCTTCTAAGCAACTTTTGTAACATTTTAACGCTTTTGATTTTTTGGCAAACCCCAGCTCCATAATAGAAAGGGAAAAGGCAGTGTAGTTTTGAGAGTTTTGCTTTCCATGGTAATTGCTACGATTGCTATATTGTCGAAAATATATACGAATTCTGGGGAAGGTTTAGCCCCCTAAATGTATTGCCATGAACGAAGTATCACTATCTTGATTTGCATGATCAGGTTATCCGGTAATACATTGGTCAATACGTGGGCAGAAATGGTCTTTTGCCCTCAATAGCGTGGATAGACATGTGCGCGGCTTAGGTTATGTATAAAATATATGGCTTTGAGGGACGTAGTTTACCCCCTCATGTCCGACAGGTAAGACTGTTGTCGTGGACCTAGTAGGTAAGAACTAAAAAGGCCGTTATGTATGTATTCACGGCGCTGGAATAAATAATGAACATTGTCTAGTGAATTCCACCGTCGGAACGCAAATCCTTTAGCTTAATTAACCTTCGAGGGGAAATTAACTAGGTCGCCACATCGAGGCATATTAAACTGTTATACGCAACCCTTTGGACGTATAGGGAGTGATAGATTTCGCGTTGCAAATATGCCGGTCTGGGTAGCTTCTCATGCGACCACATGCGCATTATGGTCTTGGCTCAGGCCGCTGAGCTGTGTGCGCTTCGTTGGCTTAGGAAATAATGTACATCATCAACCACCTACCCACAAGTCCTTGCCGCATCCCTTACACAACTATCCTTATCCTTGCTAATTACTTATGAAGTAAGAATCTGTAGTTCTCCACTTACACAGGGGTTCCCGAAATGGGGTTGTTCATCCGGGCAGAGATCCGGGGTATTAGCGGGCCACAACCCCGCCAACACCAAACCCCACGTGGGGACCCCGCAAAAGAGGTGTTAGAATCCCGAGATGGCAGTACTTAGTAAGTATATACAGAATAGTTCGTAACAAGGGAAGAGAGATTAGCAAAAGTTGCAAGGCTGGTACCACGCAACACCATTAACGGTACTAACTAAGGACCCATTAGCCTGGAAGAAATTGTACATAACGTCGACGCCAAGGGAGAATCCGTCATCGCTCGTCAGCTTTGTTCCTATGACCTCACCGCTCGCGGTCGTCGAGGTGATATTGGAGTACCAGTCCAGCACGGTGAGGGTTGCGTTGATGAAAGTGGCCGTGACGATCTCACTCCCGAAGATGTAATTAAGAGCATCGTCCGAGTAGTTGTGATAAGTGAGCGCGACGGTCTGGATTGTGGTATTGGCTGCGTTAAAAGTGAGTGTGACATCGGCGGTACCACTGGATAGACCGTTCAGAATATAGCCTCCACCTGAGATGTTCCCCAGCGACGGTTCCGGAATCAACATGCCCGCCGTGTACGGGAGTCCCCAAGGAACCTCGTCTGCGTGTTCTGGTACGTCCACA
>JAPUUL010001265.1:0-10594 GCA_029590625.1 Lasiodiplodia mahajangana | reverse complement strand
GACCCAGGCCGGTTCCGCCGGAAGTCCGGAACTGGATNACTCTGTAGATACCGGGTTACCAGCCCCGTAACAGGTACTTCTTCCCGCATCTTGGCTCCCTTGAAACGCTGTTGGTATTCTGTTCGTGATGTCTGCTTATTACTATTTTTAGAATTTAAATATGTAGAGTTCGCCGTCTCTAGGGGGATGTTAGGGCGTTGACGCGGCGAGATGGACAGCTGAAATGGTATGATAAGAGGCCTAGATTAGGCCCAACTTTCAAATTAAAAGTTTTCCCGTCATAACTTCCCACAATACCAAAAATAGTTGTCTGCCATTGTTGCCTTTCCTTCATGTAAGCAGTTTCCCGAGGATCTCAAGAATAGGCGTCCTTGCTGGTTGGCTCGAGGTGATCGAAGCGGGGCGCCGTATTCTTGATGATTTGATTGAATGTAAACTAGTTGCGGGCAAATTTCTTATAAATGTTGTCTCCGTCTATATGTTTTTTTAGGCCACCGTTGATATCGGAGTCGGAGGGATGCGGTCATGAGAATATGTTCATGGAGGAGTCCACGCGAACTTGGCAACTCTAGGTTGTCGGGCGAATAATAGCTCAAAAGTAGAAAGAATAGAATAGAAAGATACGGAGTCTAGCCTTCGAAGTTAGATGCCGCTACGTCTTTAAGGCGATTAATCATATTAGCGTAAACTGTGTGACTTCTCGAGTCCCTCCGATCCACGAATCATAATTTCGACTAAAATCGGAAGAGCAACCACCGACAAGCTCGTATACTTCACCGCTAGGGCGAAGGACAGAAGGGAGATTTGAACCTCTCACCATACACACAACGTCGCCGGGTTCAACGCTAGTGTCTTGCCTAACAAAATCAAGGATAACCCCATCCTCTAGTAGTATTTTCCCGTATGTCATGGCAGACTTAACTGTCTTGAAGGAATTGTTCGAGATATCTAGATGCCTACTATCTACGTTTTCTTGTTTGAAAAACCACGTAAGGTCATCAGCTCTGCGGACCTGAAGATCCATGAATTCGTTCAGTGCCGAATCGAACCTTTGGTTCCGCAGTTCAGCTGCCTGGCGCACCAGCCTCTCAATCACGGCCTGGGAGTGGTGTCTTGCGTCACGGTCTAGGTCTTCGTCCGTGAGGTTGTCAACAATTGGATTCCAAGGAGGTACATATTTGATACACCGTCCTATCAAGCTGCCTTGCACAGTTAGCTGGTTCCCGTCATTGCTTAGTAACGCCATAGACGGAGTTTCGGGCTTGTCAAGAGTGTGAATCATCCCGAGGTATCTGAAATCAGGAACCCATGAAGCTACGCCCCGGAGTGTATTTCGGCTGCAGAGGAGAATTCGTAAGTCCCCGGTCTCGCGTATGATGAGCTGAGCGTATGTAGTGCATATGTTTTCATACGGAAGTAGATAGTTGGGTTGCAGTTCTTCAGGGAGATCTCGATGAGTGGATAGTGTTTGTGTTGCGAGGGCGAGAAGACCGTAGATCCTATCGTGTGGAACCGAGGTGGCTACGCATCCAGTGCGCACTATGAGTTCTAGAAGGGTAGACACAGCACTGGAAGTCTCTCCGCTAGATGTCTTGCTCGAGGATAGTTGATCTTGAAACCACATCCTTCTGCCAAACATGGTGCGCATCTCGGTCTTATTCCGGCTAGTAGAGAAACTAGCCAGTCCAGCGTTGCCCCATAGCTTCAGAGCGCCGACCGTCATTGAGTGTGCACCAGCGTAGAATATCGACAAATCCCCAGCAAGGCAGAATTCCTGGACCGTCCAGATACGTGTGAACCACGGCCGACGGCTCATAAGAGGCCATATATCTAACGTTTCCTTCTCGGTCTCGTCTAGTTCTGGATGTGTCTGTTCGTAAGACCAGTCACCAAAGCTTGTGCCAGTGCTCGCGATATCGCGCACGTAGAGCTCGTGCAGCTTTGATCTACACTCGAAACCCCGTCTAAAGATGCCTTCTTCTTCCGCGCTATTGCGACCGAGCCATATAAGGACACGAGTAGCCATACTGTAAATGTCGGCCATGCGGGGCACCTGTTTAGACTTTTCGTCGAGATCCTTTTGATTGATGCATATCGCATCGACCCAGAGCTCTTGCTCGCGGAATGCCTCCCCGGCCTGGCGAAGCTGACGCAGTGCGTCATTCAAGTTCCTTGTGGCGTGGAACTCTTGTCCGTTGACTAGAATTGGTGTGGTATCCGCCGGGTCGCCCCATACGTAAGATAAAGCCTGATAGTTGAGAGACTTATTCTGGCGTGTGAGGTCGACTACTTTTAGAATGCACCGAATTTGTTCATTAGGTGCGCCTGGCAGAAGCTGTAATGTCCGAATGAGCGAACCTTGTAACCTGTGGTATAATAGAGAGTGGCTGCTCTGGCTAGACATAGTATAGCCTTCTTGATTTCAATGTCTTCGGCTTATATAGGGCTTTAATTATTACCATGAGAGCGTGAGCTGGGCTGGTGCTATGTTTTTGTTAAAATAGGAGTAAAACGGCGACATTACAAGCACTAGCAAGTACCGACTGACGTTAACCGTCATCACTGACCTTTTTCGATCGATTGAAGGCAATGTACGAGTTGTATGTTAGAGTAGATCATAGGACGTATTCCTAATTAGTAAGCATTTAATTGGCAGTAGATTAACGAAGTGAAGAGCCTAACCTCTTGCATTTCAATTAGTCCTTGTGCGCGATGACTTCTAAGTATGTGTAGCAAGCAAGACGGTCGGGTCGTAAGCCACGCATCACGCCCAAGTTAATGAGGGAAAGATACGTACTCCCACGGCGGAGAACCGCTAGTCGTTCTCGAAAAACAAGAAAAGAGAAACTCACCATCATTACTAGACCGGGAACGGGACATCAAGCATGCAACGCCTAACACTTAGAAGTACTTACAAAGGTAAGCTTCTAAGTAATGGAATGATCAACGGCCTGGGAAAGGGTTGAGTCAATCGCACAAGAACCAGCAGCCCGAAAGTTGTATGTAATACTAGCACCTAGCGAAACATGTAGCGAATACTACTGCGCTATAATTAGCTTAGTGATGCTAACCGCTACCTAGAATTACTACGACGGCCAAGCCTTTGCTAAGACTGGATAGGCGGGAAGGCCCGTGACTAGGCGCAACAGCTTACTAGTCAGTGCATCGTATCAGAATATAAATAATGTAAAGATCTTCAGTGAGTTTATAGACGTAAGAGGCTCTGAGATTAATGTATATATGCAGTCAGACCTGTATTATGGTCCTTTATACCTAGTCGCGACGGCTTCCCTATTCATCTTGTCACCAAATCGTCCGATACAAGGTCTCAATGCGTAACAAGGGCCGGTTAAGATGTTGTTATCTTAAGCCTCTGTAATATTAGAGAATATTTACTAGACTTTTTAATACGCCATTGGCCAAGAGCTCCTGGAGCTAAATATACCGGCATCTGAATGTCATGCGCTGGAGAGACTATAAAGTAGTTGGCCTTATTCGGCCTCGGTACCACACACAGTCGCGCTGTCGCGCACTAATAGTATTTATAGTACGCGATAACACGCAACAAAATATTTTCACATCAACAATATAAATATTGCGATGTAACCAGGCTTATTTACAAGTAAACAGAGTGGATCTGATTGCTCGTAAAAAGTATTGCGGGAGACATGGGAAATTCGGGCACTGTGTTCGGGCTGTGCTGTTGGTCATTTCGAAACTGGAACGGTTAATTATTGTTTGGAGGCGCTTTGGATTACTCCTACGATTGGTTGAACATGTTTATTTACAGAGGCTCAATAGCCCGCCGCCAAACTAGCAATACCGCTTGCCTCAAGCTGGCCCCCCGATTGGAAAACGTTCTCCTTGCCCCGAATTCGAAAACCGTAGTATTAAAGTATTATTTAAGCCTTTCTTTACCCGGAACACAACTAATGAAAAGTTAGCATTCTCTCTAAGGACAATTCTAAACACTTATAATGGCTTCCTTCAATCTTCCTGACGCTTTTGCGGATTGCTATATCGAGTCAGCGTGCTACCCCTTAAATATGGTCAACACGGCGCCCAACACTTCACCCGAGTATCTAGAGGGGCTTGATGGGGTATTTAACGAGGCCTCTGAGAACCTGTTTGTCGACACTGAGGACGGCGTTGATGTACCCTGGAGAGATCTCGACACGAGCTCGGGAGAAGGTGAATTCTTCAAACCTCATTTCAAGATATATTTGCTAACTTGACAGATCTCCGAAAGAGGAACATCCACGATGCGCAAAGGTTAGCCGATATGATAGGCTTGAGTATTGATGGCTCTACAAAGGCCGTAACGTCGGCTCAACCTGACCCACAGTGCAGATTCATGTGAGCATGGGATGAAATAGAGAATAATTTACGAGTAATGAGACTGATCCTCCGCGAAGATACCTATCCGGCGATACATTTCTCAGTGCCCTCAACATTACTCGGTCAATGTTCACTCGAGTTCTCACTTACCACCAGGTTATGCCGGCGTACTTGGAGTTTGTCATGGCGTTTGGCTCGCAAGATGAGGCAAAGGATTTAGGATTTTCAAGCTTCAAAACACAAGTATGCCTTGCACCTCGCGTGCGCCTGCCAGAGATTCAATCTCTGGGTAGAAGCGGTCAACAATACCAGCTATGCTATAATCTCAAGCATATTGATATGGATGAGAAAGGGGAATTCTCATTGATACGACAAGCGGCTATCCATCACCAGTTTGACGTCGTAACAGGAAAGGCTTTGTGGATTGTGACTGCTGGAAGGTTTAACCTCCAGCAAAGATTTAAAAGTAAGTACCGTACCTAGTGAAGGTGAGTTGAATCCAGGCATCTAATACTTAATTACAGGCCTAACCGGAAAGAACGCAAATCCGCGCACCAAATCATTCAGCAATATTCTCGAATGCCTCGAGTCCAGCCTAGCAGCTCATGCCATGTTCTGCTCCTGGTCAACAGAAAACTGGAGATGGTATATCAAGTCTCTTGAGAGTACTTTAAGAAGAGTAGTATGAGATCCGCACCGATATCATGTTCAAACCTGCGGGCTAACAGATAGAAGACCACTTTGACCGCCCATAGACCACTTAGTCTCGGTGAATATCACCAAAGCTATGGGCCGGATGACCTTCAGGAGCTACAGAGACATGAGGATATGGTGCACGAGACTGTTGCCGCGCTTGAGGCGAACTACCACGTCATTGGCTCGTTATCTAAGCTCTATGATAGTTTGAAACACAACAAAGACTTCCCCCTCCGGGCCGACGGGGCCGAACTCATCGATATTTTCACAGAGCAAGCAGAAGGCTACCTATTAGATACAGATCACCTTATTCAGCGAGCATCAACTCTGCTCAGAACCACAAAGGGATGGAAAGACCTTGTAAGTAAACTACATACCTTAATTAACGCCCGTCTAATTGCTATGTAGGTGATTCAGCAGTTCCAAAGCCAGTTGACTAAGAGGGTGGAAAGAACGGCTAGAGAGATGGGGAGAGAGGTAATCTTGGTTGGAATTGCTAATATGATAGCACTGACTTGTTTCCTAGCAACGTTCGTCGTGGTGGGCAGTCAATTACAAATCTCTCCGCCATTTGATGGCTAGGCGGAAGAAAAGGGCTTTTTTGGTACTGGGAACGAATCGATCTCGGGAGTTTCTCCTACATCGCACTGACGAGATGGCTACTAGTATCTCTCACATCGACGGCGGTTACATTATTGGTGCCCTGGTTGTGGAATCGCCGGAAAAGCCCATAGCTAAATTAATTCTTCTTAGTTTCGTCCTTTCCCTCAATAAACGTAAAGGGGTACTACCACCTATCATTAAGCGGAAAAGATTAATCGTGTTGTCGATTTGCTTTCAAGTCATTGGGCTAAGATGGGCAACACGCCTACGAAAACGAGATAAAAGCCTTCAATATCCTCCTCTAATATGGAGAGGATATTCTGAAGGAGCCACTATGCTTATCGATATGATGGAGATGTTATTGATCATGAATCTTGCACCGGAGACTCGTATAATATGAGTCTTAGAAGTATACACAAGAAATTCGATAGGAGATATTCGATTTTAATCTCAGAGTCCACGCGCACTATTACGGCGATTGTCAGCAAGATCAGCTAGGTCAAGTTGGGAGAAATTTCAACGGAAGTGCGAATTTTGCTCATCAGTTTTGGATTGCGTACTAAAACCACGCAAATAAATCATACTCATGTGTTAAGCAGATAGATCACATTGTTTTTTAGGACTCCAGACGGAGCTACGTAGTGCGTACGGCCATACTAGACACGCGAAGCACGCAAATCTAGAAGAAATGGATGTAAAAGAGGTAGTGTTGCAGCAGAAGGTAAGAGTGTGGCCTACGCCACATTACCCTGGCCTTGTGACGTGGTAGAATGCGACAACCCCAGCCAGAGGTCCCTTACTATTTAGCAACGACAACAAAAGTACCTTGATATGTCTATTCCGCCATTAGGTAATGTATGGGTATCACAGGGGATCGGACAATCACTGTAGCAGACGGAGTTCTTGTCTCACTCCATGTAGTGCAAGAGTGAAGCCGAAGTTATTGTATTGTATCTGACATCAAAGGCCAGGCAACGGAACCAGAAGGTAACAGTAACAAACTTGGTTTACTTTGATACACCATTAACTAGGTACCTAGCCCCGCGTCTTGGCTCTCGCTGTTTGTCTATAAAACCCGATATGACTTCTTCAACGTGATAACCAGTATGCATTCAAAGAACCGCGACCCACGCACATCAGTGTAGATAGCCACAACACAATACTGGTTTATTCCATTACTAGTAGCATTAGGGAAGAACCTTAGGCTCCTTTCTACAATGGGCAGAAATAGTCTCTCCAGGAACCGCCTCACAGCCAACCTGGAGAGCATTTCCTAAGGGACCTTCACTGAAGATACCATCAAGGGGCAACATTGTCGTCACATGCGGTATTTTGATTGGTTACGCTGTTAAGGGTGGGGAAGTTGGTTCAGGGATGGGCGGAACAAACAAGCTTGATGCGATTGAGGGAGTGGTATTAAGATCAGCTGACGCAGCTATGATTCTCATGATTCGACATCAGGCGGCAGGCAACAACCACGCCCTAGCAGGCACAAGGTCAAATATGACTAGCGGCAACCAATAAGCTTGTATAGCAATACAGGTACAATTAGACTAGATACGTCGATATAACTCAACTAGGTGAACAGGGAACCAATGCAGTTCTTCTCTGGGTATGGAAAACAAGACAACATACTCGAGCAAACCATGCAAGGGAAAGATCCGGATTAGTAGACTAGATGTTCTACAAATGCATGAGCCTACATTAGTAGGCCTCACGCACTTTGCAGACTAATTATTTAAAACCTATACTATACCATTAGCGAACCGTTGCTGTATCAGGCCAGGGCTATTCCTCCCTCCAAGTACCTTTTTTGGCATTAAAGCCCGCCTTGATCAAATATGTTGGCTTCCATGAAAAGATTTGCCACCAAATTTAGGAGGAACGGGCATCAGCAACACCGCGTCGAAGAACCATTTAGCACGTTTTTGGGTGGGAATGATTGGGAGATGCTGGAAGAAGGGTTGAGGGCCATGTGGCCAGACGAGACTAAAGAGACCCTTAAGCCTAGGTTTGTGAGTATATCGAATCAAATAACCAAGCCAGAGACATTAACACGAGATAGAGAGCGCATTTTTGGATCGTTTCTGTCCCGCGGTTCCTAACACAGGTACGTCCTTGCGTAATAGGAAGTAATGAAAGTGAATTAACCATAGGCCTGAGTAGGAAGAAAGAGATGCTATAGAGACGGGCCAGCATCGAGGATCGTCATGAATGTGTTAGGGGCGAACGAAGACAATTGTATTGCCCTTGACACCGTTGGTCTGCGTCGGCCGTGGGCTTAAAGGAAGAAGCTTGATACGGTTATATGAGTAATTTTTTGCCTGGTAAATAGTACATATTCCTATTCGATACGACCGTTGGTCGCTGCAGTTATATTTATGCCTCTTTATGCTCGCCTCGTCAGCCACCTACTTACCTCTTATTTACCTCTCATCCTTGTCCGTATTCCTTCGCAGCCCTACATAAACAGCAACTTGAAAGTATCTTCTTCACCATTTCCCTTCCTTACTGGCGTATCTCCTAATAACATTCCTAAAGGCCTACAGCTAACACAGAAATAGCTATCTGTTCTAGCAAGGCAACCAAACTCTAGAGCGTGGTCAGATTTAGGAAGCTGGCGAGCGCTTTAGAACGGGTCGATCGATAATAAAACGGCTAGGGCCTACATATTAGATAGTTACATCAACTTTTGCATGTAGACTGGGCTACGAGAAGACTCAGTTAGGAGGTTTGGACGAGGCAATGTACGTACATGATCCCTTGAAATTGATATCTAATGCTAATAGGACAAAGCAAACATGCCGACCGGTCTATTGAGATTGCCAAACGCCGGAAAGTTGAGGGGAGGCAAGCCCCCTCGTAATTACAAGATAAAAGCAGTAGCTAAAGAAGTGATTGAAGGTTCGAAATCGAAAGAAGTGAGTCGTGGTATGCTTTGAAGATACCATGACGAAATTTAATCGATAATGGAAAAGTTATCAGACGTATGGTTTATGAAATATTTATTTGTGAGCGGCGTCGCTGAGCAGACGCAAGTGGTTGGTTTTTATGAATTTTCCTGCACGATCTTTCTCTTCGGCCTCATAGGTTCGTAGGCAAGATGAGGTATCAGGCGTGGAAATTGTCAAGTAGCGATACTCCCCTTACAATATCCCAGGTTCTACGACTTTCGCGCATATTTTACGGCTTAAAGGACCTGGTTCGAGCCACCAGAGAGTCCGCCGTAGTTGCTCCGGGCCATTCGCGCCCACAACCAGAGCGTACTCAAGATTGGCTCACAACAGGGAATCGTATCACATGCATTTAATCGTTTAGAAGCGGTCGCGAAATCATACATTTAATACGAAGGCGCCTACAGACTCATCGTAGTAGTGCGGCGGTCCCGCCGTTTACCCAGTTATTCGCTTAATTCTAACAAATATATATGCGCTGCTTTGTGACGATGAGACGCCCCAATTGGCCAACCAACATGCGAGCAACTGGGTCCCGATGTTCAGCTGGCTTGTGGTTTGCAAATCGGGAAACCTGCAGTGACATCAAATCAACTATACCAAACCCCTCTATTCAGCTTCCCGCGGGAATGCCGAGTAGGCTTCCCGATATTTCACATGTCGTTGCAACCCGAAGCCTCCTTGCAGTCATACATCGATTTAAGTCTAGATAATAAGCATTGCAGTGCATGATATATTGGTGCTGAGTACTAGATAGCAACGTAGTGAGCTCCAATGAAGGCTCGTTTGACGTCTTGGTGGAGTGGTGACGACGATCTCGCTTCGCTCTGGCAGTGCTTTGACCCCAAGGATGTCAACCACCTCCAGAGTTTAGGAGGATATTTCTAGTGAAATTCGTGTCCCGCTGTGTCACGTCACATTGCTGATGTGTTCCTGTCCTCTTATCAGCCTGTTAGTCTACTCGTATGCCTGGACAATGGTAGAGCATCGTAAGTCCCAGTGCCCAACACTTGTTAGTAAAATGGCGGCCCGCCTTGTTGTCCCATTATTTACCTCCTCTAGCCCGGTATTTCCCCCGAAGGCCTGCCTACCCTACTACCGAAGAAGAGGACCTAATTCCCCTTCTGTCACCAAGCGTGTCTCTTTCTCCCAACGGCCCTTACGATCGGTGACTATCTGCCATTCTGCTACTTCACACATCTTTCTCGACACCATTTCCAAACCGTTGATCGCCCAAACTGCTCAAAGTGTTTGTTAGTGATCCATTTATCCTAGCTCGCTATAAGACATCGTTTCTCCCAACGCTCCCTGATCAATATGTGGAGCCTTAGGCAAGTTGACTGCTCCTTCAAGCTCTGGTTCAGCGATGGTGGACTGCTCAGCGCTGTGCGGTCCCGGACTGGCGTGTCATATCGCCTGATCGTTGATCAGTTGGGATTTCTTGACCTAACGGAGGTTCCTTACACGACCCAGCCGCACGCTATTGTCGCCAACGACAAACTCTTGAGGGTTCCTCTCAACCCTGCAGATCATTTTGGACGCGATCCAAATGATCTTCCCATGAACCTGTATCTCCGGATCGACGACGGTGGCGGCTTTTCGCTGACTTACATTAACCCCCATATCGAGAGCAGTATAGTCGAGATGGGTATGGTCGTAAACTTCGCCAATATAATTCTTACAAAGGCTTACCAGTTCCAGAAAATAATAACCGTTCGACTTTATCGGTTTCGGGGAAGCTCAAGCCACTGCCGAGTATATGCGCGGCTGATGTCGCCTTCATCGACACCATGATTGAAGGGAAATACGTGCCGTATCCGAAGATCCCTGACGCCCCGGGGAAGTCGATGGAGGAAATAGAGGCGCTCGGCTGGCGACTCTTTCCGTTCACCCCCTACAGCTTCCAACTTGCAATGTGCGTCTATGACTGGACGACGGCATCATTTACTCGCATGGTGCTCCTGAAGATATTCGAGTACACGGGCATCGCGCCACCACCATTT
>JAPUUL010001264.1:0-10596 GCA_029590625.1 Lasiodiplodia mahajangana | reverse complement strand
GCCCGGGACCCCTCCAAACGAACGGTCAAAGCGAACAGAGATGGCAGGCTTCTTTTCTACATGGCTAAGAAGCCTACGCGCAACATTAGCTACGGGTTTACCAGGGGTGACCCTCGTTTCTTGTCAGATTCTTGACAATTACTGGGCTTCGGTAGCGACGTCATCCATGCCTCGGGTTATTTCGATGCCATAGATCTTCGGCGTATATACCCCGGCAGAGGCACCGGTTGGTCGATCACCCTATATGGGCCGTCCATCACTAGATAACAGCGCTGGCTGCTCCAGGAGCGGCGAGGGCTGGGCGTTAATGGGTCGAGTTCTCCGACAACATCACCCGTCTTCCCAAGTAGTAAATTCCTGCGAGGCGTCTCGTCTCGTCTGTCATCGTCATCGAGTGCGCGTCTGCTAAAGATGGGTAGATTCCCGGCTACGGCTACGGAGACGCCATCCGGTCTGAAGCTAGACTGATTGCGGCGCTGCTTGTTCGATGTCGGGTAGGTTTAGCACGTGGCTTCACAACGTGCCTGCATACGCACTGATGCCCTCGTGGGTCCAGGTACGGTCGTAGTCGTGTACCCGAATGTTCTCGTTCCGCTTTGGGATTTTCTTTATTTTTTTTTCTTCGGTCCCAGCAGGCCAGGGCCGGCGCCGCCTCCACTATTTGGGTAGTAGCGTGTCTAACACGGACACTCTCGCATGGTATCTAGGATGGGCATGGTTGAAAGTTCTTGGCCTTTTGTCCGAACATTGGACGATCAGGAGGTTCATCGTAATATGGATCGCGTGTTAGTGTGTAGTACGATACTATTCGCTGTTAGAGGCGGACGAGTCTTGACGCTAACTGCCGGGGGGCAACGCGTGAGAAGACGAAAAATGAGCAAGAGGGCAGGCAGCGCTAAATAGAGTTTTTTTTTTGTTTTTTTTTCTCTTCTTAACTCCTGCTCCTGCTCCTGCACTTTACATCGTGCACTTCGACTACCTACCCAAGGAATCAATTTCTTTCAGCCGACCCAAATAGCTGTAGTGACCTCTTGGCTTGGATCTACCATCTCATACATCGTCCCAGCTCGTGCATTGTGATGTTATTGTGGGCAAATATATAAGCCAACCTTGAGGTATAGAGCAGGATGTGCGTATGCGTATATGTATGTTATGGCAGGTATACCTATACCTATGTATGTAAGTGCAGACAGGTACGCCTGCCTAGATTGGGACACACGTGGAGTTCCGTCCCTGTCTACTTAAGGCGTAACTGCCTGGTGGGGGAAGCCACTCCCGACTAAACTACCTAATTAGTTATCAACCACAGCCTAATTGAGACACTGGCAGCCGTGTACCTAGGTACTAAGGATGCGCCGAGGATGCGTATTAAGCACTCGCATGTGGCATGGGTAACCTGTCTAGCTTGGCTTTAATGAGTATAGTCCCAATAAGGCAAGGGTTTCGTCCGATACAGGTGCCGTTCTGGCTCGGCACCGCTCATTTTGTAACTATTAGTGAGCTTTGTCCGGCGATGGTGAGGATGGTTTGCAAGGTTGATTTGTACTACCGACGTCTTAACCCATTATTGGCATTTCCTATTTGGGTCGCATGCATGCTCCAGCAGCCAACGGGAAATAGGCATGTCTGACATGAATCAGGACTGTTATTCATAGATGAGTCCTGAATCATGTACCGATGCCAATCTAGGCACGCGTGCGTAGCTGCAAATTGCTTCGAAATGTCCCTTTCATCCTAAGTAAAACTCTCGGCGCGTCTATCGGGGCCAAGCCGCGAGTTATCTCTTATAGTGTCGTCTGAGATTCGATCGGACATCGAAAGATGACAGGAGATCAATCATGCCTAGATGCTGTCCCGCTGCTACCATACCATGATCTAGATGCTTCGATCTCTGGTCGGAGGGCCGCAGGCTCGGGACCTCGACTCGTATTTTCGACGACGGCGATGATGGTGGTCTTATAATGGTTTCTAGATTTGGAGACTACTGCGTTATATGGTTGCAATGGTGACACCAGCGTACCTAATCCGGTGGGGTTACGAGGAGACTTGAAACAAACTGCCTAAATACTTCTGGTTGTCCCATAGGTATATACTTAGTAACTATTGCAGGGCTTGGTCGCATTTGGGGCCGCAGGAACAGCCGCATCGGCGCGTGGTCAGGAGACAAAACGAACGGCCGGCTTATGGCAGCACCAGGAATCGTTGAGAGCGCTTCATCCTCGTTGCTTCCTGTTGCCTCTTTCTGCCCTTGCTATCCTACGTCTTCCCTTTTATTGTCTCGATCCTCGTTTCTGTTACGATTAGTAGGATGATACGGTGAAGAAGTAGGTAGTAGATAGTGATAGTACAGTACCTATCGTAGTAGGTTGGTGGTAGGGTGACGTAGGAAGTCCCACAACTTATCTCAACAAGGCACGGACTAGACTAGTGGGTTTGAAGGTTGGCGCTGGGTCCAGTACCTGCATCTTGAGAGTGATCACAGATCACACTACAATAATGAGATCGGTAATGTTGGTGGGAAAACCTGATCAGCCTAAGAGCTACCTTTCTTCGATCCATGGAAGCAGTGTGACCGCAATGCCACGCCTCGAGCAGGTAGCCACTCCCGTAATATGGCTAGACGATGCCGCATAAATTAGATAGATGAGCCGTACCTGAACATGCTAGAAATAATCGCGAATAGGCTCCTTTTCAAGTGTATAATATGCGTATTCAACACACACTAAGAGACCAAATTTAACCTAGGGGAGTAAGATGCGGTGTGGTGATGCCTCGATCCGCCTACGGGGAGCCTGGTAACAAATTTCTTCAATATTCGAAATCGTATAGCCGTCTAGGTAAGTACTTACAACACACAAATATCCTCAACTCAGTCTGTCTCGCCCGATAGTCCTTAGACGCGCTAAGTAATGCATCGCAACCCCACAGACTTCTTCCATCCATAGCGGTGGTTGGACTGGGAATAAGTGTCCTGTGTACTCTACTTTTTAATTCCGTAGTCGGACGGATGCTCTTCGCTGTCTCCTAGGATAGATGATGGATGTCCAGTCGGGTGCCCTATAAGATAGTTCCCCAAGGTGGGGGGATTGTCCCGCAGTTACACTGGGTCTCCCTCATCATACATGCCTACCCATACTACTCGGGTATGGTGGAAACATCGTCGTGAACCTATGTCTTGGCTTTCCTATAGGTCTCAAGGATGATTAATGGTAGCCAGGCAAGCCATAGGTAGAGACTTATACTAGACAGTCGGAGTTATCTAAGGGCTCAGCGTACATTCATGCCCATGTCCAAGCCATTCACCGTCCTATCGGTACCTATAGGCTATAGGACCTACCTATGTCTTTGCTACGCGCCTTTCTAAGACGGCATCTGTGATCCCACGACTATGATCGTAGGAAGCAGTTGAAATAATCTTCGTGTGCTTTAAAATAACCTTCGGCGCCTTGAAAAATAAACCCCGGGAGCTGTTGGAATATGGTGTTTTGTCAGCGGTTTTGGGGTTGCACAGCAGCATCGCTTTACATAGGGTCACAGACTGATACGGTTAAAGGGGAAATACCTGGCGATGTAATCGACATGGCCACATACATCTCGAAGCTTTCACATGACAAGTTGGCCACACCTAAAGTGGGTATTATAGGTACTTGTGCAGAGGAGTCTCACACCGGATTGTTTAAATCTGCGCCGGCTATTCGACCGTCTAGGTATCCCATCGACCACCGAACCCTTCAATCTCGGTGCCCCTCCAAGACGTCAGTCAACGGAGACCACAATTCGAATAAGGCCTTAATCCCGGTTCCATCTCGCATCAAGGTCCGACCACCCTTACCAGGAAGCTGACCAGGGTCGACGACAAGGCTGGTCGCAGCGTAGCAGAAAGCTACTATCCAGTAGGCTCAGTCCGATGTGATTTTAGTGTAGTGAAGAGGCCAATCCCGCTCGTTGAGGTGACGCCCGTCTGTCATCCGATGCAGGGCGCTAGACTAGTTCGTCTGGATGGAGGGGATCATCTGTGGAACTATGGGGTGGCCCAGCTATAACAGAGAAGGAAACCCGACCCAAAAGATGCGCTCGCGACCGGCTCTATCGCATGCCGCCCAGAGCCCATAGTTCACGACAACCGTCGGTGAGCGTTCGAGCATCCTCTATGTCGGTGAGCTCGCGGCTTCACCAGAAGCCGTGGCATATACTAGGCCGCCTGCCGAGTCGTCCCCGCCGTCGGTGAACCTAGGTATGAGAAATTCTCCGACCCTTAAGCGAGATTCGTGAACCGCAAGTACAGGGCCACAGATACAGAATCCATCCTTGCACCTCCCAACCGCGCGAGAAACGCTGCCTCTGCTGATGTCACGCACGTCCCTGCAATAAAGTTAGATATGTAGATAGTCAACGCCACGCGGTAACGCGCCATGCAACGCCCCTCGGTTCGGCCCTCCGATGATGCCTAGCGCTAGCACGAAGAGGGATAGATATCTCTCAGGTCGAGGAGGCCCAGCACCAATGGAAAACGAGGCCCGGCACAAAATCAGACGAGGAACCGGCAATTCCTATTGTAGAAGTGAAGCGTTGTGCATTGAGGCAGGGGAAGGAGTGTGTATGCGTAAGAAATAGTAGAGACCCCAACACCGGTGAGAGCCAATGCCAATAGGAACATCTCTTCTATTCCACAGAGGGCATCAGCTGATTGGCATCTGTGCTTGGTATCCGTACCATACTAGGTCTTGAGTTAACTGGCACTTTTGCAATACTCTTCTTATTAGTATTTGGCCCCCCCCCCCTGGCGCTTTTTATAGATCAGCGCGCCGGTTTACCTACCTCGGGATACTTTACCTACCTATGTAGGTAGGTAGCGTGATTGTACCTGGCCCGGTATTATTGTTAAGAACCTGGATTTTGCACCTGTCCAGAGCCCTGCAAGTACCTAAAGACAGCCCCCGGGAGATGTATCCACAGAGGACCTGGACACTTCGGTAATTGCGCCGGTACCTTATCACGGCCAGTTGGTGCCTTGCAGGTCTGAGTCCCTAAGCGAAGAATAAGAACCAGTACGATACAGAGATCTGGGATTAATAAGATGCAGCATGTCTGTTGTTATGCTGTATGATGTAGGATTGATAGATATCTAGAAGATCTGCAGCAGAAAATTCCAGTCGTAGCTAGTGGTATCCGAGCCCCAAGCCCCAAGTCAATGTTGGCTATTGCAGGGACGGGCTACCTACATGGCAGATACCTACTGAGATAGGTTGTTAGAACAGCTCGGGTGCATCCGACCGTTATTATGACCAATGACTACAAGTGACGCTATTACCGATATCTCAGGCCAAAAGGTGGGATCACCTTACATGTGTACCTACCTAGGTAGTTATGTACATAGGTATTGACATGCATGATGCATGTATGCGTATGCACGTATGGTCTGCTTTTCGGTAACTGTAGGTACACCCCCATCCTAGGTCTTAGGGAGGTAGTGCAGGTACCTACCTACCTACCTACCTCTACCTACCTAGAAGGTTAGGTAAGTAAGTACCCAAATAAGTAACTAGCATCCACGCCACGCCATGGTACCTGCCCAAGCAGTTAGATAGGCACTGAGGTACAGTGATGCGCCTACCAACATTAGGTAGGTAGGTATGTAGGTAAGGAGGTACGCACTCAGGCCAATGATTCATGTGCTAATAGCGAGTACTTTACGACCTATCACTCTTACTACCTACCTAGGTAGTATTTTCTAGGCTGGACGGTGTATACGAAGTAAAACTCACAACCTGAGGCATGTGTAAGTGATTCGACTGTAGCTTTTAAGCAGAAATCCGATTCACATATGTCCAGCATGCTCTTGACGTAGGTAATGGTATTAATACTGCTACTACTGCTGTAGTAATACCCTTCTAACTATCTTCACCTACCCAGGCCTGATTTTTCCCCTTGCTTAGAAGCCCATATCTGCATGTGCCCACATGTCTACTTCCGTACCTACCATCAACTGGCAATGCCCTCCCTACCACATTACAGTTCCCACCCGGAAACTATGATGAATCTAGACTGACTTTGCAGTGGTAACGATAGCGGGAATCAGCATAATTCGTGTCCACCATGGACATTTCCTCCAATTGAAAAGAGAGGGCCACTCCGACTCTTATTCGTCGATTATTGTATTTCTTTTCTGGACTAATCAGGTCAGCCCATTCAAGGGCTCCTTGCGCTAGCAAAGAGCCTCTCTCATCCGATCTACTACTTAAACGTCTGATAGTCAAGCTGCTAAGGTAGTAGTCGCCTGCACATCCACGTGTATAACAGGAGCTTAATGGGTGTTATGTACTACGGTAGAGTATAATGCGGTTCGATTGGGTACTTGATCTTCCCCCAAGTCTACCCAAGCCCAGGCTATAAGTCTCGTTTCCCTACCTAGTCTCTTTAATGCTCCATGCAAACCCTACTTACACCAATCCGTCCGTCCTACCCAGAATTAGGGAGTCGTGGCGTGTTGAGGTAGATTGAACTATGACTGGAACCCACCTACACCCGTGCCACGGACCTGGAGAGCAAGGGGAAAGCAATAATAATAATAAGAGGGATGAAGAGAGACTCTACCTATTCCTCCCTGGTACGGTATTTCGTCGTTGCATGGTAGACGGCTCGCTTCTTCACCTTATCCGTCCGTCGCCAGTGCCCGTTGCCCCGGTAGTTGAGAATCTCGTACGTTTTTTACTTGAGACATGAACTACTTACCTAGGATTTCGTTCCATTAGCATCAATCGCGAGAAATGAGACGTCGTCATAGCTCAGGGTCGTGCGACTAATCCTTGAGGCTCGAGTAGTACATATTGGGGCTCATTGTCCTACCTGTCATCTCACGATCCCGTTCACCTTGACTTATCAACGCCGGGACATTTCCAAGACCAACTACGTATATACACACAGACATACACACAGACATACATACATACATACATGCGTATACATATACATTACGTACAGTACACAACATAACACAAAACAACGCAGTAACACTCTTCCAGAAGCACCTTACCTGCGACCAGCCACCCAACCAGTGACAACCAGGGCATACCAAAGCCCTGCCTTCCTCTACATACAAACCGCCTCAGCATCCTGTCACCTTCCCGCTCCTGCCCCCAGAGCTTGTTGCCGTGCAAACAGTATAAGTCATTTCCAAAGCCAACAAATTTTCCCGTTTTGTTTTCTGATACCTTGATTGTCTGGCTGGTCCAAACAGCTGTTCACAACTACTGGCCTGTTATAAAATCCCCCGCCGTGCCCTCCATCACATCCTCACTCACACCACAAACTCACCACCACTCCTCTTCTTCTCATTCGGATACATCTACCAAGTGAACAACACTTATCATCCATACTAGTTGGTTCTTCAGCTTCTCCCATATTAGTCCACGCCCAGGTCAGCCTTTAACAATATCCAAGCATGAATAAAGTCACTAACTTGCATCCCAGGCCACAACTCCGAGTTCTCTCAGAACTACTTACTCTCAGTATTCATCATCTTCAGTCCGCGGACTATACAATCTAAGAGGTGTCCAACTCAACTTCAAATCTGTTCACCATGGCTGTTGCTACGAACTGTGCACACTCGTTCAAAATGATCAAGTCGGACAGCACACTAGTCCAATGGACCTGCAACCTGTGCCATTCCGGCCCGCACTGGTGGATCTTCGAGTGCCGATACTGCAAGATTCATTCTTGCAGAGCCTGCATTCACAGTGCTTGAAGAATTCTCAGCTGAGAAGTGAGGGTTGCCTTTGGTTGTGGGGGTATGTTCAACCTCATCCAGTACCGATACCTGGGTAACCAACTCCTTACCCAGGCATCGTAGCACAGGAAAATATGAACACGAAAAGTACTGACAACCTCGTTTAGTGTTGATCATCTGCCGTACCCGCATCTCCTTCTCACTGCTGCTACATATTAGTTTGATTTATCACATTTCTGCTGGTGGCAACTGGGATATCCCTGATACTCAACCTAATTCTAGACCGCCAAGAGGCTGCAGGTCGTAGACGCGTGCCTGGCAGATATCGGGTATCTTACGAAAAACAGCTGTTGCTTCACCAGCGGGTACGAAGATCTGTCTCTACTGTCTCTACTGCACCAGTATGCGACGTGTCACTTTGGTGCTGGCTACGCTCTCGACTGTTGTTTCAGCCTCTCGGATTTCTAGCTCGTCGTGCGGTTGCCATCCTCTTCAACGGCGGTGTAACTTTGTGGATAGAAGTTTTAGAGTGTACCCAATTCTTTTCGTCGGTTCTCCCACTGTCACTCTCGGTCGAGGAGTTTGCGGGTCATGTTCCGAGTGGCGTTCCATACTAGAATTCGATCATTGCGCAAGCTTCAAACAATTACACACAGAACACAAACACACATACACAAAAAAAGAAGGAGAAGAAAAGAGGCAAAAGCAAAGTTCTTGTTCGATAAGAATTCCTAGGTAGTGCAAAATTGGTGTTTCAGACAATCTTGGAGTTTCACTTTAAGTTTCCCGTCTTGTTGAGTGTCTCGGCGCACGGCTCATCGGTAGCGGTAGGTAGAATAATGTTTCACGACGCAATTTGCACGGCTCCGGACGAACTAGGGGCCCTTATCGGCCTTGTCTTATGCATCATCACCTACCGTGGACCTGGGAGTCAGAGTGCATATGGCGTTATGCGCATGTTATGTGTACAATCCTCAAAATAACTGACAGGGCAGGGGACGGTGAGAGTTCCATGCCTCTACCACCATACCACTCTGCATAATGCATGCAATGGGGATCTCAAACGTCATCTCAAAACATCAATATGGAATCACCCCATCTAACGTCGTATCTTGCTCCTGTTTGTTTAACCCGGCTGTTTGGTTGTCAGGGCGGCCGGCCCTGTCCCAATAACACTCTAGAGTTGAGGCTGACGCGTTGTTGTCGTCGCCCAGTACACGTGGCGGCTCTATCAAGCTTCCTAATAGTAGTCGACAGTATGTTTGAGGCGAGGAGACGCAAGGGTACCTAAATTAACTGCAGTGTAACAGCCTACGCATTTGTGTTTTCTCAGCGTACTTTTACCTGCAGGGCCCCGTTGCTTTTTGGAACAAGTCGACGAACGCGGCTATTGCGACGAGGCCGCTCAGAATTCAGAGAGAATGCCATTTAGTTATCTTTGATTATATCTACCTATGTACGTCTAAGTACATGTGTGTTTGCTTCAATGGTCGTTTTCTTTTCTCCTAAGAGGCTGTCTGGGTTTGCAAGCGGTTGATATGGGACCCCTGACCGTGCTTCAAACAGGCCTTGGCGAGGATCATAGCAACGGTGGGGGACGCAACACAACAAGCTGGGCCATATAGGGTTGATCGGAGGCGAACGTCCGGTTCATCGAGGCTGTTGAGATTCGTTTCTTCCAACGCGTGGTCCCGGTTCACTGGGTATGTATGTGCAGGATTGATGGATGCGGAAAGCATAGGTACCTGACCTGATATGCAGACCGGCTGGGGCTATGATGCAGAAACAGGCGGGCGACGGTGATGCAGATGCTTCCCTAACCCAGCCACTACATAAGTCCCATCCAGGCCAAACAGCCGGTAATAACCCGATTGCTTGCCGCTGGCCGTTGGGCTTCACGAATGTAACACGAAACAGGATGCCTAGCCTCACCTTGGTACTTTGTGCCTCGTTCCTGAACATCCCCCTCATCTAGCTAGCCAACCAACCAATCTACCGACGGAATCTGGCAAATGGCACCTAACCAGGACCCCTGTGGAGCAAACGGGAGCCGGCAGTTATGCATTGCTACATGTCCGTCGTGGTACAGATCGGAGTACGGTTGATGCGTGGGGGGTTTTTGAGGAGAAACGGAGAAAAAAAAGCTTGATTCGCAGCCTTATTCTTCTGGCCCCAACGTCAGGCGATTCTTCATGTCTATTCATATCCACGCACGATGGGATGACGCTGTGCAGGAGTGGGATGACAGCCAAACGGCTACGGGGTTGTCTATTTCTGGTTCGCAGCACGATATGTGATGGATAGAGAGTACAGCCTTCGTGTCTGCCGTTGATTCCTTGTTTCTCCGAGAGAGAAAACATGGTACGCACACCAGTACAGCCTTTCTATTTCTATCAATGCCAAGCTATTTCCATAGCAACACCATGACCTCTCTCTGAGTCCCTGCTAATCGGCTTCTAGACCCATGGTGGCGTGTTCCCAGGTAGAACAGGAACTTCCGCTACCTTTTTGCCCCCCACCCCTTCTCGTATTGCATCAGCTCAATACTTCGGCCAAGCCCAGCTGTCCCGGTAATCAAGGCGTTTCGTGACGTGTATCTCATCGCCTACCGCAATCTCAATGCCGTCGTCGTGGTGGCTCTCCGAGGGGGCAAGGAAACCATACCTCCCAAAGACTGGGGCGTACTTGTTACCGTCATCGACTCTGCGGTCGGCCACTAGGACATGAGGAATTAGTTATCACTTCTTGAGTATCATTTACGGGAATCTTAGAAGTTTCTAGACATAGCTTTCATCGAAAGGGAAAGCCCGCGCTCTAGAAGTCATCAAAATAAGAAGAGAACAGCTCTGAGGAATACTCACTGAGCTTCT
>JAPUUL010001263.1:0-10597 GCA_029590625.1 Lasiodiplodia mahajangana | reverse complement strand
GAGAGCCCTGGCGCTCCTCCCTCATACCAGGAGCCGTTGTTGCTGAGAAGGCGAAAATCATCGTCACTGAGATAATTATTTGCAATAGGTCCTTGCACGGGATGATAGTATGCGCCCGGGAATTTGGCAGTAGGGTCCAAAAANGTCACCCTCGGAGGCGTGTGGCTTTCCATGAGGAAACACAGACGTCCCGGGGGCGTCGACGAGGCCGGAAACCCCAAAATCCGCGTTTGTGAAACCTGGTTGGAAGTCGGCCACGTCGCTCACCGGTGATGAGAAGGGTCCCATCAGGTCTGTTGATTGGGTGTGGGCATGAACGTGGGTGTCGGCAGCCGTGTAAGACATGGGATGACTAAGATAACTAACAGATGAAGAAGAGGAAAGAAGGGGCTCAATGCTGTGAGTAGAAGCCTGCCATTTCTCGAAAGGTTTATTAGAGGGGGAATCACCGCACTCTCCACCGCTGCTCCCACCATCATTTGCACTATCACCGACGGCACCACTCGGCCCAGCGGTGATGGAGAATGTTAGTTCTGCACCGGGCGCAGAGATCGCAAAGTGATCCCCGTCTTGTGTCGTGAAGCTCGTTGTGGCGACCGCATCATGTTGATCCCAACCCGTGAGTGATTCGAGCGGCATGACAGAGCCCCAGCTCCTCGGATCGCCCCAGGCTAGAGACGTGCTATGAACAGCCGAGGTGGTACTGAGAGGCATAGAGGGAAACAGCGCGGGAGCGGCTAGAGCTGCAGCGCCTTGTGCCTCTGTTAATCTCGAGTAGGACTCGGGTAACGGTGACGGCGACTTCGGCCGTAGTCTCTTCCTGGTGGACAGGCGAGGGTCGGTCGCCTTGACCCTCTTCCTCGTCGTTGGCTCGTCCATTGCCGATACCACAGTACTAAATGGCTGGTGCGACCGAGGGGGCGGAAGAGGCCAGAAGGAGGTTGGAAATTAAAAGAAGAACTAGCTGCGGGAGTCGGATGTTGGATCTTGGTCTACCTAGAAACGAGTAAATCGAGCCGAGCCCGATTGACAAGCGATGAATGTACCTCTAGCTTCTACGCGCGTCCAATGTGACCAGCTGGGCCGTGCTGTGGTGTGGTGTGGTGTACTGTAGAACGAAGGTGTCCAGGCAAATTAGAGGAAAGCGATCGAGTAATTTGACTCGCCCACCCTCAGCCAGTGAACAGGCGGGGGGGGATCTTGAGTAGTACGACAATCGGNATTGCTTCCCCTAGTTATGTATGAGCTCGTCCCGATCAGAGGGACACAGCAAGAAACCGGCAACAGATAGAGCTTGCTCGCTCAACAACCAGCCCAACGATCTTCACACGTACATGGAAACCTCGTACGGTGGAACAAAACGCTGCACTACAGTCGCGGAGGGAAGGAGATTGATGATGAAGAGGAAGCTGTCGTGTCAGGAAGCGTGGGCGCGGGCTTGGGCTTGGGCTTGGGCTTGGGCTTAGGCATGGGCTCGGGTTGTAGTTCAGGTCAGGTTGGGGCCTGTGTGTTGTGTGCGATGGCAAACAACAGAGAGATAACGAACGCTGAGGGGTCGTGCCGAATGAGCAGAGACGAATGCCGCTTAATCCCCGTCTCTCGTCGCCCATTTCTTTTGTCTCACATGGGCCCGCGAGCCCCCTCTGTGTGTGCGTCCCCTCTTGTCCTTCCGACCTCCTGATCAACCCATATCTTTGGGCCCCATCCCCCTTCTTGCATCGAATAAAAGCAAATGAGCCGCCGCCACTCGATATCAGCCAGCCATCCATTAGCTATCAGTCGTAGTACATCGGCTTATAAATCCCCAACACCCAGCAACAGCAACACCGTGTCTAGCGCCGGGCTCTCTAGCCCTGTCGTCTTTTCGTTCTTCTGCTTCCTCCCCATTCTCTTCTGTCTCCCCACCGATAGCCCACCTCCTATTAGCACGTACTCTACCCCTGGCCTGACTCTCGTGTTCCCAACCATGTCGAATATTACAGCAATAGCCTCTAGCCCGCTTGCTGAAAGCCTCTGCATTAATGTCGTGTAAAGAGAAAGTAATTTGCGAGGTGTCGTGGCATTTGTGAAACGTCCCTCATTCTAAATCTGCAGTCTGCACTTTAGATCCCTATGCCGATGTGGTGAATTCGCCCAGTAGATTCACTCTGCATCCTGTGCAACGCAATCTAATCGCCATGAATTCGCTATCATCCCAAATCAGAGAGACAAGTATTAGTTTGGCGCTGCCAAGATGAAGTGCGGCTTGTACAAGATACTGAACCCATTTCTCGTGTCACCCGGCCGCTGGTCTCATGCGGAACGTCACATCACCGCGTACCGAGCACTCGGAAGCGACGTGAGACTATAGGGTTAATACTGCCGCTTCTGTGTGACGGGTTTGCGAAAATTAGGGAGCAGTAGTCATGGATGCCCGCGTCAGGTTATGACACAGGGCTACAAAAGGCGGTCACCGTCGCCCCCAATCATTTTGTCGATACTGTCTCTTCCTGACGCAGAGGTGGTAGGCCCGGTGTGCTCCTCCGCGTGCCACAGCTCGGGCCATAGCACGAACCGAGGAGAACAGCGCTCCGACATGTCCACAAGCTTCGCCGAGATCCTACACCGTATTTCGACCGAATTATCTTGCCTGATCAAGTCAAGATAATATATAATGGTCAATACATAAATAACTGTGTAGCTATCACCGACTCTATTGTGTATATATAACTGGGTGCAAGGAAAGGGCAAGCGTCGCCCACTAGACGTCTTGATAAGGATTAAACCATTATATAATGGTCAATACGCTATCCGCGATGAGGGTACCAGGAAAAATGGGTCGGCTACCGACTTGTTCTCCGTGTTTCCACGATGCTCTCCTGCCTGGCGACGGGTGTTTGAAACCAAATCCGCCGAACCCGTCGTCTCTATTACGTGGGCTGTAGCACGAAGAGCCTTTCTCGGTGATATGGGATCGGAAAGATGCAGCGACAATAGGTATTTGTGTGTTGTTAGTCGGGCTCGATGTGGTACTAGAACTGCGTTTGGCTGAGGCTCTCTTATTATAATCAAGGTCTCTAGGCAAGGATCGGATCTAGGCTCCTCAGCTCACACTACTACACGATGAGATTTTCTACTCCCAGACTCACTTTTCGAGTGATAAAATATGTCAACTCATATCCTTCCCCCGGCCTCTCCAGGCCACACCGGCCGTCAAGGTTGGTCTAACCATGATGAGGCGGAGCTTGCAATCCCTTCATCTCAGCAAGGTGAAGCTTCTGCACAACCGCCACTCGGCTTTCCTCATCTCGTCGAGGGCCCTACGGTGTGGTCTGGAGAGAAGCGCATCTCACTTGCTTCTCAGATTCTTGAGATTAGCCCTACAGATGTGATGGAGATAAAACAGGCCATCAAACACTTCCTTGGTAGGCACCTTTCCCAGCAAACTCTACGTTTTGCATCAAGGTCTGGAAAGCCAAGTAAACTGATGTTGGCTTGACAGGGCTCGAACTGGATGGCAGTGATGTGACATGCGACAATTTCCCGCTTCCCGTCCTGGGCCCCCGACTCAAGAACTATGCGACCGATATTCATCGAGGGAGTGGATTGTGTATTGTCCGCGGTCTTAATCCCAGCGCGTACTCGGTAGAAGATAACACCATCATCTTCCTCGGCCTTGCCAGCTACATCGGCGAGGAGAGGGGTGTACAGAGCTCAAAAGGCGAAATGCTGAGTGAGTAGGCTTGTCGGACAAAATCAGTCCCGAAATAGTACTGAATAACTGCGCAAGCACATGTGTACGAATCTGCCACCTGGACGGTCCCCCGGGAAAGACGCCACGGGATTCACACGAATGGTAGCCTGGTGCGAAAGGTCCAAACTCTTAGAGCTATTGACTGGACTTATGCTGATGATCAGGACTAGCCCTTCCACAATGATATGGGATGTGAGATTTTGGCCATGCATATACGTAGCTGCGCGGCTCAGGGTGGCGGAACATATGTAGCATCAGCGGCGGCAGTGTATAACGCCATGATGAAGGCTAACCCGTGGGCCGTGCATACCTTGGCAAAATACAATTGGCCTATACAAGTGTGAGTTTTCAGTTTACTCTATCAAGATGCATGAATACCGTCTTATGTTAGCGACGGCCCATGCTAAAAACTGGTGTCCAGTTCTAGACGAGGTGCCTCGCCGTTTGTTCTAGGCCCGCTCTTGGGATTCCACTTAGGAAATCTTATCATCTCAGTAGACCCGAGCCGTATCGGCCCCCAACCGGGCGTCGCGGGCGGTCGAATCCCTGACCTATCACCGGCACAAAAGAGAGCATTGGCAATATTGCAGATAACAGCAGCAACACACCAAGTACGACTACCCACACGCCAGGGGGACATGGTATTCATCAATAACTGGGGCGTATTACATGCACGCGACTCGTATCAAGACGATGACACGGTGAGTCGACATATTGTCCGCCTCTGGCTCCGAAATTCAGAGCTTGGATGGGCGATTCCCGACTCGATGAAGACGCCTTGGGAGGCATCATTCGGGTTGAAGGCCAGAAAAATAGTCAACAGACAGTATGCTGTCGAACCCATGCCCGAATATATGGAACCTAAGTTCAGTAACGGCTCTGCCGCATTCATCATGGAGGAGAGCGATGAAGAAGAGACGGTGTCGTGATAGTTGCTCTTACAAGCTGTCCCTTCACCGTTGTTCTCCTTTTGGGCTAATTTGGTGAGGGGCGGATACGGCGCAAGGGATCATTCAAGATGATGGCGAAAATTTAACGTGTTGGCGTTGTCACAGGTGTTAGCTCTAGAAGGTTGATTTTCTGATTCGACAGAAAAATGAGGGTGCTACATCGTGACGTCGTCTTCCATATATACGGGAAAGGGGGACAAATAGATTGGTAGACTAGACAGATCTTCAACGGCTAGATAGGAAGTTTATGCACTTGCGTGGTGCTGTGTATTTATATTGTGTCTCACTTAGGATCGGGCGTACAGGTGGGTATATGCGTAATGCGTAGGCTCTTCACGGAAGGTCTACATTATGTATATCGTCATTCCTCAGCTCTACGGACTCGGACTCGGATGGATTGATGATGAGCCAGTCAGGATCGAGCAGAGACCCGACGTTGATTCTAGTGGTCCCGAGCAGAAGTGTGGATAGGTGTTAGGATTGGCGTTGCGTGCTCCGGGCTGGAGTCCGGTTCCAGCGCTGCGTCTTGGCGGAGGCTGTGCAGCTTCAAAATAACAACGGCGGTGGGCCAAGATCTGCCGAGATCTGCCATGCCGGACCATATTTTAATATGCAGGTACCTGTGTGGCGAATCAAGTAGACATGGAGGTGTTCTATAAAGATGGGGTTGCGTTTATTGAAGAGTTGTAATACTGCGCCAATACTGGGTAGTTCTAAGAATGCTGTTGCCTACTAGGCAAGTACAAGTAGTTATGGCACTTGCGCGAGGCGAGGTAAAGTGAGAGACCCGTTGATAGTCTTGACATTGACCCTGGCCATGTTTTATAAAGTGTTGTCAATGTGGAACAATGTGAATGATGATAGTCATACCACAATAGTTTTCAAAAGTGCTAGGAAAAGTTGGCTCGGTATGCTGAAGAATCTGTTTTTGACCTACCCTACCTTTGATACAGGCATTGGTCAACTGGAATGGAATTGACGTCAGGATCGATAGATGTGTTGAAGAAGATCAACAGTGAAGGTGACAGAACTGGCTCTGATGTAGGTATATGTGTGGGAATACAGTGTGCAACGCGTTCCCACACTATAAGCCTTCCCCTAGTACAAACATCTAAGGTTCTTCACCTTCGACCTCTACATATGTACATTATGTACCTCTAGATGGAGTACTGTATGTCTAAGCACCTATGTACAGAGGCAGGTGGGTAGGATCTAATCCACGAGGACCAAGTATGTAGTTGTGCCCCTGAAAATCGTAAACTCCTTGGTCAAGCGAATCTTGGCATTAGACATTTAAATGTACTGAGGATGCAATTTATGATATTAGTCTACCTTACTTATGTAAACATCAGTACAAGCAGTTAACCTATATACCTTAGTATTACTGTACTGTAAGTATTTAAAACAAAATTCACGTACTTCTGCCATACCTGTCTATCAAGATAATCGTACATACGTACCTAAGGTGCCTGCTTCATCTCTAGGAGCAGCTTAATCGTTCCTGCCTTGGCCAGCCTTGGCCCAGCCTTGGCAAGAACAGAAGTTTTCATTCACCTATCAGCCCTGGTTTGCAGACCCCTGCAAGCCCCGCTAAATCCACTCTGCCGAGAAGTCTAGTGCAGATGTTCTGGGCCGATCAGGGGTAACGGCCGATCTCCACCTTCTTTACAGTGGGCTTTCGATGGTTCCTTTTACTGCTTTAGGCAATAGGAGCTGCTGAGCAGGGCACACCGATACCATTAAAACTGCCAAGTTAGGTAGTGCACGCTCCACCTCCCAGTCCCATCCCAGTCCCACCCCTGCAACATAGGCGCTGCCAACCCACAACCAGCATCAAGTATCCCACGGTACCAAGTGCACTGTACCCTCCATTGAGATGACCTCGTATTATTTGTGACCCTTTTCTCGGCTCCTTCCCTCTCTGCATCTCGACCTCAAAACCTAAACAGCCCATCTCTCTCTTATTTCCTCGCCTTTCCTTTTTTCCAAGCCTCGGACTGCGTCACTAGGTTGGACATTCACGCCGGGAGGAAGCAAAGAAAACCACAACACTCATTTGCATTGTCATCGCATTTCCAACTACACTCACGCTCCTTAATTTCCCCAGACACGGGATTTTAGAAACAGCAGTTGCCATCACTCTCTTGGCCGCTCGTGTTTCGGTGTCTTTTACCACTAGTACAGTTTAATTCCCAGCAACGCGGTTGTTTGTGCGTCTTGCATAGGGAAGGGGACTTGAGACAAGCAAAGACATCGGAAGAATTCTGGTTCATATCTGTTACTGAACGCACACACCCAACCGCGCACGCCTTCACTCAGCCCTACTTGTACAGGCATTCAACTTCTCACCAGAGTACAGTACTGCAACAAACTCAACATAGCAGACAAACAGCCTTGTAATTAATCATCATGGGTTTCTTACGTGCCGCTTTGGCCTCGACCGTGTTGCTGGCGGCTACTAATGCCGCCTTGGAGCCTATCATCATGAAGGTAAGCAAAGCCACCCGCGACGCCGACGCAATATAGGCACAGGCAACCAAGTCCAGTTCAGTCCAGTCCAGTATTAGTAGCGCAGTCGCGTCATCGGATATCATTTCGAGCTAGCCCATGCATGATGAACTTACACATTTACTCAAACAGGGATCCAAATTCTTCACCAAGAGCGGTGACCAGTTCTTTATCAAGGGTATTGCCTATCAGCAGGAGGCTGGCACCGGCCCTGGGGGTGACACCTCAGGCAGTAACACATACATCGACCCTCTTTCCAATGAGAAGACCTGCAAGCGAGATGTTCCTATTCTTGAGAAGTTGGGCGTCAACGCCATCCGAACCTATGCCATCAACCCCGACTCCGACCACTCGGCTTGCATGAAGTTGCTTGATGATGCTGGAATCTACGTCATTGCCGATCTGGGCGAGCCTGCCTTATCCATCAACCGAGATGATCCCAGCTGGAATGTTGAGCTGTTCGACCGGTACAAGTCCGTTATCGACAACCTGGGCCAATACAGCAATGTTATTGGTTTCTTTGCAGGCAATGAAGTTACCAATAATGCTACCAATAGTGAGTTTGCTAGGAACCCCCCCNATCTTGGATAGATATCCATATATATCTATCCCTATTTTGCTAGTGTACTAGAGTATTAACCACCTTTAAAGCTGGTGCTTCTGCATACGTCAAGGCTGCCACCCGTGACACAAAGAAGTATATTGCCGACAAGATGGCTAAAGGTGGACGTTGGATGGGTGTTGGTTATGCTGCTAACGATGACGCTGAAATCCGTGTTCACATGGCCCAGTACTTCAACTGTGGTGACCAGGACGAGGCCATTGACTACTGGGGCTACAACATCTACTCTTGGTGTGGCAAGAGCAGCTTCGAAAAGTCTGGCTATGATGTGCAGGTCGAATTCTTCTCCAACTACTCGGTTCCTGTCTTCTTCGCTGAGTACGGTTGCAACACGGTCGGCGGTGCCGAGGGTCGTCTTTGGGATGATACTACTGCTCTGTACTCAGACCAGATGACCGGCGTGTTCAGCGGTGGCATTGTCTACATGTTCCACGAGGAAGAGAACGACTACGGTGTAGCCAAGGTCTCCGGTGATACCGTTAAGACCTTGAAGAACTACGATGTTCTCCGATCTAAGCTCGCCGCTGTGGATCCTTCCTCTACTTCCATGAGCGCCTACCAGCCTACCAACTCCCCCGCGTCATGCCCCGGCATCTCAGACAACTGGAAGGTAGCTCAGGCCATGCCTCCCACACCCGACAGTGACCTTTGCGACTGCATGTTTAAATCTCTTTCTTGCGCACCCGCTAGCGACCTCGCGGAGAAGGATTACGGTGACATTTTCGGCTACATCTGCGAGAACGACGAGAAGGCCTGCGCTGGCATTAAGCGTGACACTGAGGCTGGCGTCTACGGCCCATACAGCATGTGCAACCCCAAGGAGCAGCTCGGTCACATTCTCGACGCCTATTACAACAACCAGAACCAGGGCAGTTACGCTTGCGACTTTGATGGCGCAGCTAAAGTTCAGAGCAGCCCTAAGGTTGAGTCCTCGTAAGTTGAACTGCATAACACCCCTTTTTTTTATAGCCATACTAATTTCTATTTCCTCTAGTTGTGAGGCTTCGCTCGAGCAAGCCAGCTCTGCTGTTGCAGTAGTTGCCACAGCTACTGGTAATGCCAGCGGCACTGGCTCCAGCTCAGGATCAGATTCCGATACGAGCGGTAACGCGGCTCCTGGCTCCATGCCGTCAGGCCCCATCGTTACTCTCGGCAACGTAGCCATCGGCCTGTACGTGCTCGTCGCCATGGGCGCTGGCGCTGCTATGGTCGCCCTGTAAATTACATGGGGTCCAGAAGCCCTGTTCGTGGTGTTGATGCTCGGCATGCCTTTTTTNCGCATTGTCCCTTTTTGCGGTTTTACGGATAGACACGGTCATGAGACGGCGAGAGTGCCAGCATAGGTTCGGTTTTCATATGCCTCCTGGCGTAGCCTCTTTGATATTTGTAGGATAAATATGTTCTTGCAGCTACTCATACGGGTAGCATTGGAATTCAGAGCATTATGACCCCATTCACTTTTCCCTTCTATTCATGCTAGCTTGTAATTGTGGCAGTTATAGACATCCGTAGTATCCGTGTCGCCCCAGCCTTAATGCCTCGTATGTGTGGGTAATTGTTGGCACCCGTTATAGATGGTGTTTGTGGGGGTGGAAAGCAGACTATGATAATCTTTAATGCTTAGTATCAACATTGATTAACGCGGAGGGTTTGTTCAAGTTCTCGTATGGTAATCTTCTAGCCAATCACTCTATGTTGTGATATCTAGTTCATGGTACTCTACGGCAGTAGCAATCCGACATATTATCTAAATCTAGTATACCAATCACCTATTTACAGGATCACGGACGCTTTCGTTTTTGTCGTTATGTTCGTCCAATAGGGGCCTGGTGTCGTTGGTGTTTTATATCTCGTGATATATATTCAATGGCGAGGGATAAATAGAACAATAAATAAGTTGCAGTGCTGGGGATGAGTATTTTATAAATAGTTTAAGGCGGTTTCCCCTTCCCCAGCATCAGTCGACGAACTAGTTATCTAGGTACATTTACTTGCTGTACCGAACATGTCGGTAATCCACGAGTGGACTTTCTCGGCGACGCGCTCGCTCTGGTCTAAGTAGAATCTCTTTCTATTAGTGTTCAGGCCACTTCAGGTTGATGGATCGCTCCATCTACTCATATACCAACCTACTTACCCACCGCCTCATCAGGATCCTTGAAGCCAAAGTAGATTACTCCTCGACCAAAAGCACTATAATGACAGGGGCATGGAAAACGAGGAGGGATTTGAAGACATTGGAAGGAGGAGGGGAAGACACCGGGGAACTAACCGATACAGAAAGCGTGAGGGAGCTTCCCCTCGTCGACAACGAAGCGAGTCCTCTCGGCCTGCGCGGAGCGCTTCCGAATGAACTCGTCGCGGTAGTGGTCCGCGACCCAGTGGTCACGACGGCCGAAGAAGAAGTAGAACTTTGGCGCGCGGGGCTCGGCGGTGGCGGCGGCATCTTGTGCCATCTCCCAGAGTTCGGTGTCCCACTTATCCTCGCCTATTACGCGCATTTCGTCTTTGAAAGGGATGTTAGTTTATTGTTTGTTCGTTCGTTTGCTAATGCGTCCATTGTGGTGGGGGKTGTTGTGCGGCATCTATATGAGGAAGAGGGAGTGAGACGAGGTGAAAGGGATAGGGGTGGAGATGAAAATAACACCGCACAACAACGACAGATCCGCGTACCCATTCCAAGATGTAGAGACTGCCAGACACCATCGCGGCTCTTCAGCCACCGAGTCGTGACATCCGCGGCATGAGGTGGGAAGCCGAGGGTCCGGCTCACAAACCAGTGGA
>JAPUUL010001262.1:0-10608 GCA_029590625.1 Lasiodiplodia mahajangana | reverse complement strand
GGTGTCCAGAGCGCTGCGCGGCATGATGGCGGCGGGAAGAAACGTCGGGTGTCGGGGAATGAGGAGCTTTCTTTTTTTGCCGGGGTGTTGTGCGGGTAATATCAGCCGCGTTAACGCTGAGTTGATTGTATTTCTATTGAAAGTATGAGTGGGGAACGATAGAAGCGATGGCGGGGATTTATGGAAGTCAATTAATTGCTATGAGTTAGACGGTGATGTGATCGCTAAGGCATGCGAATTTATTGAGTTGCTTTGTTCGGTTGATGGCATAGCATGCCTGGAGATACCTGCATCCCATCTATGATGAGCACTGATAGCGGCTACGGGAGTTTGTTTGGTGGGGCCGCGCCGGCAAACGAGACCCCGGAGTTTGGGCATCTTGAAGCACCGATGCGTCATCAACTTTTTTTACTTGATGGTGTTTCGATTGAAAAATAATCGGAAGACGGAAACATTATTCTATTAAAGCCCGTATTTCCTTGACCAACCCGTAAAGATGACAAATCTATTTCCCGCTCTATTTACACCGCGCAGCCTTTGATCCAGAGAGAATTAAGAGTACATAAGGTATCATCGCTCATGCCCTAACTTTGAGAGCTTAAGTACTTAGGTAGGTATTAAGCATTAAACTTCCTGAACCCCCTCATATTTTCGCCGATACGCAAGTAAATTTAAGAATTGTCGTCACAGCGCGATCGGAAATATGATTTGACAGTGCCGCGCCAGCTTCAGATAACCGTCAGACAAGGTGCGCAAGGGTTATCAAGGTCCACGGGGAAGAAGGCTGGCGTATAACGTGCGGTATCAGTGTATAGACACCAGGTGCGCGCGTTGAGGCAGATTAGGTGACCGTTTAGTTTTGCGGCACAGTTACTTGGCGTCGTGGGACATGGTATATCGGCTGATGTGGTGGTCGTAGGAGTTGCGCTGTAGGTGCTCTCTTGCCGTGGGAGAATAGCTGCAAAGGCGCCTGTGGCCGGCAGCAGGGTGAGTATGAATGAGGCTCTCATTGTGGGTTCTTGTGAAGTTTGATGTATTGTAGGATGAAATCTTAGGTGAGGCTGATTATGAGTGGGTAGGTAAGTAGGTGACTTGGTAGGATATGAATGAGTAAGGATAACCGTCAAGAGAGCGGCAGATGGGAGGAACTTTATACGAGATCTCATAAGGCTTACTCGATAGTATCGTTGTTTGCCCTCTCTCTTATCTATTTATGGGCCTAGAAGGCCGGCAATAGCGAGCATCGAGATCTTCGTTGCGAGCGAGAATACTGTGACATACCTACTTACTTACCAGCTCGTGAGTTGGCGGTGGCCGGGACATAATTACTGTGTAGGGTCTAGACTGGTTCGGTCGCTGCCGCCATACGGACGAGAAGCGAAGGGATGCAGGCAGAGGAAGCAACCAGGTTCTCGTTATTACACATCAGACCTTTGTTTAGCGAGCTCCGAATTTTCTCGTATCACTGTCCCTTACAAACGTGGCACGGGAGCTGACGGGACGGCTGGTATTGTAGGACCTTTCTACCTAGTATATGATAAGCCGGCGGGGGTCGAGATCTAATATCCACATGTATGCGTGACTGGTGCATATGCAGGGCAGCTGTAGTCTATGTATATATGATGATGGGCTGCAGGTCAAAGTAAGTACCTAAAGTTCTAGATAGGGCTGCGACGAGGACATATAGTTGGTTTTGATAGGTCGGGTTGCATCGAAACTTTCGACGGATGAATTATATCGACCAAGCCCGGACAGAGCCTAGAGTAGTTCATCAAGTGTTGCCATGGTGGCGTGAGATGCCGAATACGATCTCCTGCTCAACGTGTACGCAGTACGCAGTAACAGCAGATGATAAGTTTGCGTTACAAGTCATAATCGAACAATTAAGACCTGCGTGGCTCTGCTGGAGCGATCTGTTCCTGGTTACGAGGCGAGTCAATTGTTATTAATAGCCTGCTGTAAGCAAGGGTTGATAGGTGCAGCGTTGAGCTGAGAGCACGGAATACATGCGTATTGGACGTAAAGGCGAGTATTAACGACGAATCGTGAGCCCATATTTTCGGAGAGTCTGGGTAGCAATATACCAATAAAACTCCAGCCGCAAGCATTCCTTCTGTGCATCCGTATTGTATGCTGGGTCTTCTCGAATATCGAAAATCCAACGGAACGATGCCAAGTATCGGCTGTTACGTCACCAACCGGGGCTTTTTTCTAAGCTACACATAATTTCTTCGTAACAATTACTAAGAGCAAAACGTTGGGATCGGGTATCTTGGCGAGTTTTTATCTGTGTATTGCCTGTTGATTGTCTGTTGATGTAAAATAGGGAACGTCATGATTCTGCCCAAAGAGCGCTCGGCAGATGGAACGGTGAGTCGCGCGCAGACAGCTCGACCATCAAATCATAACTAAGAAATGACGTCCAATCGGCGTTTTACATACGTCTGGTTCATTGGAATTTTAGTCTTTTTATATTGAATTTGTCTCAGTTCGCCTGGGGTTGCGAGTTTACCATGTAAAATATCCGAATAATGACTCCTTAACACCGTTGATGTTTGCAAGTCGCCGACGTCATGACCCCTCATGCTGAACATGTACCTACATAGTCGAACAACGGCCCTTACGTTGCGGTTAACCTCAACCTCACACGCAAAATTCTGTATACGGCATAATAAATTGTTTACTCAAGGTTGTTGGTCACTGCTCCACACAATGCCAGGCAAGCCAGACGACAGATGCGAAGCTGGTCAAGGGAGTGGGCATTTAGAGGACATAGCCTCGAAGCGGGACAACGACTGGCACAATCGCCCACCCTACCGCACGACAGAGGCCAACGAGAGCTTTAAAAAGCGGCACACGGCGCACTGCCATTGCGGTAGGGTGAAATACTGGCTGAGCCGGGAGCGGCCCCTAGCTGCCAAATTCTGCCACTGCGTGGACTGCCAGGCCTTACACGGTAACACGTCACTAGCCCGCTCACATCTCACAGCACGTTCTACTTCCAGGGAGGCGAGGGGGATGAGAGATGCCAATAAAATGAACGGAATTGACAGATAGGATATCAACAGGGGCACCTTTCCAATGGGCCGCCATCTTCCACAAGGAAGACCTACATTTCGAGAATGGGGCCCAGGGCCTCGCGTTCTACCACGCGCCCACGAGAAACACACACTATGAGCTCCCTGTGAAGGTGAGCTGCGCGTACTGCCACTCGCCCATCATGGATGAGGGCCGGAATATGGTCCTCATGTTTCCGGGCATCATTAAGTTTGAGAATGCGGAAGATAAGAAGCTCTTTGATCCTCAGTCAGTTACCCGCTCTTGGTGCGAAGGCCTTTGACATCCGTGACGGGCGCTGCAACGATGTTCTCGTGGCACTATGTATTACTGACTGTACTTGCCGTAGGTGTCACATATTCTACAGCCAACGCGTCGTTGACTTGCCTGATGGAAAACCGAAATGGACAGGGTTAGATACTAGAAGCGAGCTTATGAAGGACGTTGAATCACATGAGGCCGAGACAGTTGTGGGTGAGCGTAAAATAGAGTGAACTGAATAGAGAACATCAATAGTGGATTACTGTTGTATGCATCGTATGCTCTCTTCATTATGCTAATATGGACGAGAATAACTCGCGCTCATATGTGACTAGGGTAGTATGCACAGGGTCGATCATACAATATCCTCAAGTATCCCCTCGAGTTCCTCCTTTCGAAAGGGCACGCTGAGCAGTTCAGTGCCCAACATATCTTTACGGCTCGTTATCATCTGGTGATCGTGGAATCTACGTCCACAGTTAGCTGCGTGTCAAAGCTTCGAAATTAAGACATAACTTACTCTTTCAGCAGCGTCCGGAACGACATTTCCGAACTACATATGAATTCCTCGACGGCCTTGTTGAATATCATCCTATACTCAACTCCGGGGTTTTCGCTTGTGGAATCTGCCTCGTCATCCATAGAGACGAGCACTTCTCCAGCAAGGAGCCTATATAAATTCCTCGCGTTCTCGGTTAAACTGCGCAGTACATACGTCACGCCTTCTTTCCCGCCCACGCGCCTAGCCTTCCTGCCAAGGAGTTCGTGGACGTCATCTACAACCTCCAACTCGGCCGTGAAAGGCGCAAATGTTGTGCAATCGTGGAATACAAAACTAAACGAGGATCGCAGGCTGCTATCCCATAGTAACGTGAAATCGGGAGTGTCAGCTGAGCAGATAAACTGTATTTGTGGATGGGCGGCTAGCTGGGCTAATATTGGTTGAAATCCAGGACGTCGAAGCGGAGCTGCGTCGATGGAATTTAAGACAACTGTAATTGTGATATCGTGGTTAGACAGGACGCTCTTTAGGCTATCCATCATCACGGATGGCCCGCCAGCAGCGAGCTTATGTTTTGGGTCGACTGCTCCTGCGACTACGGATAAGATATCACGGAGAGAGCTCATATTTGCACGCACATAGCCGTTGATGATCACAATGCGATGGCTACCATGGTCTGTGATCGAGCTGTACACATGTTTCGCGAACTTGTGTAGTAGCGGTCGCTTCGAGCCATAGCCGTACAGACATATGCTGAACCCTTGCGAAAGCTCAAACCCCCATTGTGGGAAGGACTGTACATGTATGGAGTCGAGAAACTCGATATCGTCCTCGTGGGGATCTTTGTAGTCGCGTAGGATGGAGAAGTATTCTTCGTGCGTAAGGAGGTTAAGAGATGCGAGGGTGTTATTCGATGTTCTTGCTGCACCGGGTCGGGTCTGCGCAAAGTATAGTTCGTGGGGAGGCAGGTCTCGCGGTGGTGTCGGAGATTTCTTGCGTGTTCTTGTTCCCTTCGCCGCTTTTGCGCGGCCACGGGGCTTTCTGGACGGCGTTGCGGCTTCATCTGGTACTTCTTCGGCATCCTCGCCTACGGCATCCTCTCCTGCCTCGTCATCCTCGCTTGACTCGTATATTTCCCGGGCAATATCTTCGTCTGCTTCCTCATCACTAGACACACCGGCTACGACTTTCTCTATTAGGGCCCGAGCACTTTTCTTCCTCGCAGACCGGTCGTTGCGCTGCCGCCGCGGTGTTTCTCCGTTGGTAATGCCCCTAGTTCTAGAGGGTGTGGTAAAATTAAGGCCCTTGCTCTTGCGACCCCGAGGCGTGGCAGCTTCGGCATTTCCATTTAGAGTGGCCGGTGCTGACGCCTTGCCTCGCTTCCTCGGCGTTTCCTGTGCTCTTGGGGTTGCTTCCTCGTCATCGTCCGAAGGAAAATCGTATTCTGAGTGGGTGTTATTAAGACGTGTGCTCGCGACAGGCCGACTACTTCGTCGTTTCGAGGGGGTGCTCGCTTCTATCACTTCGTTTTCTTCGTGCTCTTCCCGGCCGCGTTTTCTTGAGCTGCTCCTCAGTGTTGTTTCGGCACTAGTCTGCTGTTGTCGCTTGGTACGTACCATTGTATGCTATCGCAATACATAGGGGTGTTGTAAAGCGGACGAACAACAAATGGGCGAGAGAGAGAGCTGGAAAGGTAAGTGCTTCTTAATTGACGTCGCAACTTGGAATTTCGGGACGCGATCAATTACGCGACTAAAAAAAGGATGTATTCATAGGAGTACTAATGCTGGACTAGGCATTGGGCTGCCTTGTAACATGTAATGGCCCACTAACCTTAATTAATCTATAGGCGAGTTTGGGGGCTCTGCAGCCTAGGTATGCCCCTGTCTGCTGCCTCTAAGTACCTAGTCTATTGGAAGTCTCAGAAAATGCACCTAGACATTTTCATAGCTTCACACCTCACTCACTCATTCACAACTCTCCGAAGTGGTGATTAATACAAGGTTCGGATGCGATGAATCTCAACCTATCTGGATTTTTAAATGTATTCAGGCTCACGGTGAAGCCTTCACTATGTCTTCCCCACGCTACTGTATCGACATTTAGCGACCTGCCAAGTCCTCTCGACAGAGCTTTTGAGGCACAAGGGAAGAAGTGCAATATCAAAGCAGTTGTGCTTGACAAAGATGACTGCTTTGCTTATCCGGATACAAATGAGATATACCCTGCGTACGCTGTAAGCGCTGCCTCTACTCCCATAGATCGGCTATTGGATCTGTTCTTTATAGAAGCTTTTCGGAACTAATTTCATATAGGATCGGTTCAAGCAGTTGCGCACAGAATATCCTGGCCATCGGCTCTTGATTGTGTCAAACACAGCCGGCGCCACAACTTACGACCGCGATGGTCGACTAGCTAAGGAGCTTGAAACGGCCACTGGCGTTTCCGTGTTAGCACATCGCGTCAAGAAACCAGGCTGCAAAGACGAAATCATGGCCCATTTCAAGAAGCACCCTGAGACGGGTGTCACACATCCCAGCGAGGTTGTCGTCATCGGGGATCGCCTCATGACTGACATGATGCTGGCGAATATGATGGGCAGCTGGGGGATCTGGATTAAAGACGGCGTCAAGCCCATGAGCCAGAAAAGCATCGTGAGTCATCTTGTGACCTTTAGACTTCATCGACTTCATCGCTCATACCCCCTAGTTCTCCAAATTTGAACAACGTCTAGGCCCAATGTTGATGGCCTGTGGCTTGCGTGCCCCTGACCCGAGAAGCCCCTTCGAGTAAATTTTGGTCGTGTTTAAATTCAAGATACCCACGTTTTACCTGGCGTCTACTAGAGTTGGCCTGCCGCCCCTAGCACAGCCCTCGTGTTTTCCCGTGCCCTTTGAAGTTAGAACTTTGTGCCCCGACTAGTGTTTTATACCAGTTACTTGACGCCTCAAAGGCTATGCCTCCAAACGAGCACGGACTATCGAAGATATAGCAACATCAGACTCGGCCCCATCATGAGCCAAGTCGTCGACACTCAGACGGGCATAATTCAACAGGTACGAGAGTGGTTGTACTTGTAACCCGTGTCGCGCGGGGCAAAATATTTGATTCATCGGACGATGTAGGAAGAAGCTTGTGCTGCTTCGTACTTGTCAGAATATAATATCGCTCAGTAGATGGCGATAATAGAAAGCCCTCAGACGATAACCCACTTTACTCATTGCTCCTCAATTTGACGTCATGTAAGTCTTGCCAGTAGGCCAACGAATACGACGCCGGTATGCTCTCTGACACAACCTCGTGGTTATCAAGGCCTGGTCGGCGATAACGCACGCGTCGGATTGTCGTGGAGTTAAGGTGTGGAAGGTCTGACCAATCATCTGGGGGCTTGGTAATAGCACTGCTGATAAATCCCCAAGTTTTGCCTTATCCTAGCTACTGTAGATTTCGAGATACGGCAATGCCAAGATCAAGCTTGAAATCAAAATGGAATCATCCTTATTCTATGTGATTCATCAAGACTTAATTAAGTACCCATGCAGACCTATGGAGAGCCTCTTGAGATAGGCCGTCGATACTTGTCAACGCATTCCCGAGCGACGGCAAGACGTGGAACTGCTCTACGAACCGATTACAGCGGAAAGATCTGAGTCCCATTCGTGCTAGCGTGTGTCTAATCGAGTGAAGTTCGTCGCGAAAAGTTGCCATCAAGGCCCCTTATTATTAAGCAGATCGCGGGGAGCAGAGAACTACATGGCATGATTAAGTTGCCATAGGTTGCGTTGGCGGCGCTTGCTTTCTAATCCTACTGCCGAGGCCATCATGAGTCAGATTTCCGTGTTTTACATAGGGGTTCCATTCGACCTCAAAGCTAACTGTCTGTTTGAGCGTCAGCCGGTATAAGATCTAAGCTAGCCCCTACGCTTTACATCAACTTATACTGCCACCCGATATAACATTTCTATCGCCTTACTAAAGAGACACAACTTATTCTATCAACTCATCTAGTCGCTGTTAACGAGTTGGTAGAAATGCCCGTGGCTCTGATTATCGGTGCAGGCGCTGCCGTGGGCGCGGCAACCGCCGCAAGATTTGCTGCTGCGGGTTATAAGGTCGCCCTCGCAGCAAGAACTCAGAGACTTGATCCGTCCAAGTTCCCTTTCTTTGAATTCGACGCCGCCGACCTAAACCAAGTCCCTGCTCTATTTAAGAAGGTCCATCAAGAGGTTGGCGTGCCTGAAGTCGTCATATATAATGGTGTGTGCCATCTCTTTCGCGTATAGGGTACCTTGCAAAACCCTTCCCACCGGATAAGGATCGCTATTTTGAAGCTCAGAATTCCAGTTAGCTAACGATCAAGTAGCGTATGCATCGGCGCGCAGTGTTCCCACCTCAATTCTTGACATGGATTCCCCTGAGGGTTTCCAGAAGAGAATGAACGTGAATGCCTTAAGCCCTAGTGTTGCGGCCGACGAAGCCATAAAGGGCTTTCTGGAGCTAGAGTCACAGGGAAAACTAGGGCCAGCGGGCGCAACATACATGTTCACTGGAAACGCCCTCAATGAGAAACCTCTCCGCGGTTTCTTCAGCCTGGGTATCGGCAAAACTACTGCGGCATACATGGTAGAGTATCTGGCCCTCCATGGGCACAATGATAAGCCCTTTAGGTTCGTGTTCTTCTCTTAACCCCTGAATAACCCTTCCGTTTTACACCGTTAGATAGCATGCCGGAGTTAAGATATGAGGCTTACATGCTTTCATAGCTTCTACTATGTTGACGAGCGGACCGTAGACGGCCAGCCGATGTATAAAGGGGTTACGGACGATGCACACGCTGAAGTGTTCCTCAAATTGGCTCAGAGCCCTGGGCAAGGCCCTTGGCAGTATACGTTCTCGAAAGAAAAGGGGTACGCCGTCTTTTCAAAGGATTGGAAATGATGAAATATCATGTTTTCCCCATCACTATAGGGAGTTCTGTAGTTCAGCTTGCTAAAAAGATATCACGTTACGGTTAGTCGAGTATACTAAGTACACCTACCTGATTGTCCCGTCAGCCGAATGAACTTGCCTGGGTTTGATAGGAAGCCTTGGAAGTCAGGCAATTCTCATTTTTATTGACTAATTATAGCTCTCGTCCTCCAAGCTATAAAGTAAACTACAATGTAAATTACTTGGTGCTTTTAATGCCGAATGCTTCGTAGGCACAGTTATGGCACACATCAAAAGACCGCAATAGCAGTACGGAGTGCAATGCCTAGATAGCTTCGTATATTTTCCATAATAACCAGTATTCGAATTACACCGAAACCACCAGCACGTTGCAAACCATTAAAGCCTATAGCATGCTTTGGTTTACTTGTACAACAACCAAAATGTGACCTAGCCACCTAGCCTACCGTTGGTAGTCAGGTTTGTGGTTATGTAAGGAAAAAGCTTGCGCGACGTATTTTACATCTACCCCCGAGTAGAGAAACCCCCGTAGGAACAACAAGAACAGCGCCAACCTCTACCGGGGTTGTAAAATTTGGAAGTATTACGAGACATTCCCCAAATTGAACACAAAGCGCTTAAAAAACCTCCCTGTACGGCTTAACGCCGGAAGGGTTTCGCACGTTTGAGTGAATGTTCAATATTGCAACTACTAGAGGCGCAGATGCTATCCTGATGAGAACTGACAAAACAAAAACCAAATAATAATCATAATGCGATTTTGAAACCATTCCGATCCTGAATCCCAGATCTGGCGGTTCATTGTCATCCCCCGATTTTCAATTATAAACGGGGTCAAGCGGTGCAGCGACATCCGCCGTCTCAAGAGGGCTTTTTGGGTCAGCCAGCTCACCCAGCTTGGGAGAAAGACTCTTTGGAACTACTTTAGGAGCGTCCCCCAAGAATGTCAATAGTTTGTTTATCTGAAGCAACAATGAATGAAGAAGGAATATGCGAGTTTGGAGAAGCAATCACGTAACAAGCCACCTACACACCCTACTTGAAGATTTCTTGCGCGGTATCGCGTATTGTTTTTTATATATTCTATCTCAGACATAAAGAACATAAATTCACACTGCGGCTGCATTTTTCACACTCACACTCGGCAGAGTCGTCCATGGCTAGTGACCTCCCAGTATACGTCAGCACCAACCGACGTATGCTGCCACAGGGCGAAGTCCGGATCGTACTTCCTCTTGATCTCCAGCAACTTGTCGTAGTTTTCTCCAAAATAGTCAGCTTTCCAGTGAGGGTTATCGAAAGTAGCCTCATTCACATACGCTCCACCGCCTGGCGTTATGGGACTAAATAGCTGCTGCCATTTGTTTGCTTGTCTCTGAATCGCATCCAGTTCTGACGGTGTTACGTCGGCAGGATAGAGGATGGCAACATTCAGTGTATAGAGCGCACTTCTCCACGCAGGAAGTACCGAGTTCCACGCCTGAGGTATGCCTTGCCGGCTGACATTGAGGGAATTGCCGCTAACACGGCTCACTTTGATATTCGTATCCTCTGCGATTTGCCGGAACACAGAGATGAGCTCTGGGAGCCTGTCCTCAACAGTAGAACGTGGAATCAGCCGACCGCCAAGCGTATTGTTTGTCGAGTAAACCTCTNGGGGGGAATGTGTAGTGCTGGAAATGGTTGTAAAAGCTGCGAAACAGAGTCGTGTTGTATGCGGTCAAGGACAGGCCAAGATCTGTTACGTTCTTGATAAATGGATTCAACGCCGCATCGATATCCGACTGCGANCCCCCCCGGGAAAGTGGCAACGTTGAGAGCAAAGCTTTGGTTATCAA
>JAPUUL010001261.1:0-10629 GCA_029590625.1 Lasiodiplodia mahajangana | reverse complement strand
CTTGCCGTTATCGATGTCAAAGTCATCGCCGCCAGACGGCACAAGCTTGAGAAAGTGGTCTGAGAGCGCAGTGTAGGCGAGCGCGGGCGACGTAAGCCACGATAGCAGTATAAGTGGCTGCAAGAACAGTGAAATGTGCACTAGGAACATGATTGCATTCTTGGCTGTGAACTGTCGCGAGATGGCGGTTTGCGATGGCCTAGGCCGGAAACGCGCCATGCTACCCTTTTACGTGCTGCTACCTCAATCTAAAAAGGGCATTCATAATGTATTGATAGATACAATCGCAAGAAACGAAATGATGGAATGCAATGGGTTCGGGTTGTGGTGAATATGGTTGTTGGAGAGGACACAGAGGTTCGTCAAGGGTCAAGGTCAATCAATGTGTACAGATAAGATATGGAGGTACATTAGCTAGATCTACACTACAAAAAGAGAAAAGGGTCGAGTTTTGGCGTGTTGCAAGGCTGAAACAGAGAGCTCAGGGGCTGCCAGCGCTCAGGTCTCGAACGTTGCAGGGGTGTCCCCTCGCTGTTAGCGTCGAAGTTGTAGCTGTCAAGCTTCCAAGCCCCCAGTCTACATCGCGATCGCTCATCTCAACCACGTAGATTTCATATACACTTCTTATACGTAAAGGTACGGCCAGAAGCATTATAGAGTGAACTGCCCGCAAGGCGCTAATTTAAAGGCATTGCACAATTGTATTTACTCTAGGTATCTCAGGTTATCGCCGGCAGACCTTTCAACGCCAAAACCTCGGGGGGAGAACAGAAGCTAACAAACCGTGTCTTCTACGCCTCTTGCGCCTGCCGATGCTGCCCTAAATAGTATACATCAGGTCTACATATCAGCGCATAATTGCGCCATCATTGATCTTCCTCTCCCGGTGCATCTACGTCTTCGTAGTCCTCTGGTTGGCCCATTATTATGTCTTCACCGCCAACTGGGTCGTCGAACCCAGCATTGGCCTTGCCCCCAGTCGTACTGGAGGCGCTTGACTGAATAGCGCTTTCACTGTGTGCTTCATCGCCTTTGACCTCAAATCTAGCCGAGATCGTCTCTACTTGCTTGCCCTTCTTCACATTAGTCTCATTGACTTGCACTTGAACGGTGTCGTGCATCTCAATCTCTTCATCGGGATCGGTTGCCAACGCTTGCCTCTGCCTCTGCTTCTCAAGCCATGCTGGGGGCAGGCCAGGCCCACTATCCGCATTACCGTAGTCACTCTTCTTCGTTCCTTTTAGGCCACCGCCCAGGGCCTCTGCCAGTGCCGCCAGTCTTACGCTTGGCTGTGCTTGTTTTCTTTTGTGTTGATTTACGCACACTGCTGCCGGTTGATCGGCGTGCACGAGGTCGAGGTCGAGATTGTGCTGGTGTCCGTATAGCAGAAGAAGCACGTGGTAACGCTACCGGCCTCGCAATGCTAGATCCGTTTCGAGACATCCCCGGACGTTTACTAATGGGCGGGAATACTTGAAATCGGGTGACCGGGATATTTTCGTACTGTCGTTGCCAGGCATGTTCGTCATCCTTCATACTACCTGTTGATGCTTGGTCGTCGGCTTGATCGGATGGGTGGAGACTATTAGCGTGCTCTTTGGCAATGCCATTGGGTCGTACATGCGTTGAGGCTTCCGTAGTTAGAATTTCATTGGGTTCTGTGGATTCGAGCACCGCCGGCTCTCCATCTAATGACCCTTTCTGGGTTAGGCTACTGGTGACTGCAAACTCATCGGCCATAATTACGGTGTCATTTATGGCCCCAACACGTTTCGCTTCCTCGTCCTCTTCACGGGGGGNCGATGGCATTGAGGGCTGGGCCTAGCTCAAAGTTGGTTGCATTACCTCGGCCCATGACATAGGGTGTCCATGTTAACGCTTGCGTGTGAAGTTTGACGTAGTTCTTAGCTTCCCACTTTGCGACCTCTTTGTGGCAATAAGGTAAATCCACGCGAAAGGCGTAGATGTGAGTGACGGGGTCTCGCACAAGAAACCGTAGAGCTTCGAGCGCGGAGACTACGTCGTCTGGTGTCATACCTGTATCGTCAGATATTTGCCTGATGCTGATACCCCTTTTCTGTATTTTCTCTTCGGGAACATGCTTGATCAAGTACTTGCAAAGCACCAGTCTCCAATAATTGCGGTACGAAACCAGACCCATATCTGACAGAGGCTTTTCAGGTGAACCACTCTTCTCTTCAACTCTGGTTAGTAGATACGAGAAGTCAATGAGGAGGTGGCCGTAGCCCTTGCGCTGATGAATGGGCAGCGTGAGAATGCAGCTGACATTGTTTTGGCTACTTGCTCGTTTCTCCTTAGAGAAATACCCGACGAAATGATAACCGAGATCGTCGTACTCGCAGAGAACGTAGAAAAGGAATGGTTCAACATCGTAGTATAGCGTTTTAGAACCCAGAAAGAGCTTGGCAAGTAAACAGAGATTTTGGCAATAGACGGGGTTTTTTCTGCCGTCTACCTCGAAGAATGAGACAGACCCATGCCGATAAATCTCGTCGCCGGGTGGATGTTTGGCAGGGCATTTGAGCTTATGCCTCCACGCAACATAATCGGAGTTCATGTACTTCAAACAGAATTCGCAAATATACAGCACGCGGTTGCGACTGTATTCTTCAGGATAAGGCGCTGCGTACCAGGTGTCGATCTCCCATCCGCCAAACTCGATGCACTCGATCTGGCTAACGGGGCCAGACGCCTTCTTCGACTTTTTCACAGGCACTTCTGCTTCAGCCTGCATGGTGAGTAGCCGGTTTCTCCATTCTTCTTCTGCCCTCTGTTTTGCCTCATCAAATCGTCGTCGATCGTCCTTTGTAGGCAAAGTTTTTGTAGTGTCCGCTTGCTCCTCCGTCAAGATGCCACCGTAGGGCTTTCCTTTAAGCTCATCTGTCTCTTTGTCATAAAATGAATAAAATGGTTGCGAAAAACTAGAAGCAAAGAAAGGCGCCATGCTCGAGGCATCGGCAGTAGACGCAGCGGCAGCATTGCTTCGTGATGCTACTGTTCGTGACGAGTGCGAGGCCGTCGTGCGGCCACCAGAACGTTTCCTAGAAGGTCTCGAGCTTCGTAAGATCTGACCAAGGTTGGCAGCATTCACTCGCATCTTGACCACAAGACTCAAACGTGTCTTCTTGACGATCGAACAGGGCGCTACAGGGTTCGCAACTTTTAGTCTAAGTGACCGTGCGGACCGCGGGCGAGTTGAAGTCTCCCCGCCATTAGTCTGTTCATGTGTTGCGTCGTCATATGCAGATCCGTCAGGCGTGTTCCTCCGCCTCTTCCGCAGTGATATGGCATCCTCCTCTGCCTCTGCGGAAGATGTTTTTCTCTTTCTCAATACTCGTGAGCCATCCATAGGGTCTTCATCGAGTACTAGTTGGTTAAACATTGAGTGCGAATCAGGCTTATTGAAGCCACGCTGTGGAGGAAGTAAATCTCGAGCAATCTGAGGCGCTGATGCCCGCCTTGCAGATGGAGATAGATCTCCATCAGCTTCATCGTTCTCATTCATATCCACATCGCCCTCGATATCCATGTTCTCATTAGCTGTACCTGCTTCTGAATCAGAACCGGATTCTTCGTTATCGTGAAGCGGAGGATCGATAGCGTCGAATTCTTCGTCTATATCTTCGTCCTCTTCATCATTTTCAACTGGTTCATCCGATTCCACTACAGAGTCTCTATCACTGAAAGCTGAATCAGAGTCGTCAGACGGCTCGCTCTCGCTGTCTTCGTCATCGGTTTCGCCCGGTTTTATTTTCACGGCTCCGACACCCTCGGCGTCGTCTTCCTCCTCCTCTTCTTCATCCTCTACGTCTTCCTCAGCAGGTTCCTCATCTTCTCCACTGAAATCGCCTTCTTCGGCGGAGTAAGGTTTCGGCTGAAAGCCTGGCCCCTCTTCTTCCTCGTCATCCTCGCCTTCAGCATCAATATCAAACGCATCACCTTCATCGTGAACATCCCCGTCCTCGCTCTCAGACTCGTCGTCTTCGTGATCGGCATCTTCATCGTTGTCGGGGTCACCTCCTAACTCATCTTGCTGGTTTGTTTCATGTAGAGGACTCTGGTGTATTTCGTTGTTGATGTCGGCGTCTTCTTCAGCATCCTCCCCGTCATCCTCCGCGTGCCCTGTTAGCCCAAGATTCGAATTGGGATTTGTTTCGGGATTTAGTGAAACACTAGTATCGAGCATCGCAACATCTTGCACAGCATCATCCTCTTCGAACTCAGCATCTTCTTCCGAGAGGATCACGCTCTGTTGCAACTCTTCCTCCATAAGTTGTGCATTCGCCATTGCCGCTATCTACAGCTCGTGAATGACACTCAAGAGCAGTGTGGTGGTAGAGTGGAGTCGACACGATAGAACGTAGAAGATTGCAGGAGAGAACAATTTCCACAACCCTCCAACTTGTGCCGACGTCATGCACGATGCCGATCGCATGCCACGGAGGACAGGAATAAGGCTAACTTTCCGGGCTTTGGCTCGGGTTCGTTTGTCTATGGGAGTGCGCTGTGTCGTTCGCGATGGGGAGGCATCAGAGTGTGTCGGTTTGTACATTGAACTTTATATGTGTATGTTAGAGCTAATGGCGAGCGAGAGACGCGACCATTCTATAAATTAGAGGGGCTTTGTCGAGACCTGGGTAGATAGTCTGGGTTCGAGAAGTAAATCGACGCGTCGTGCGCTAGAGACAGCCGTCCAGAATACGAAGAGTGTTGCAAGAGTGCTTGCGAGGGCGATGATCTCGGATAGCTTGGCAAGCGCTCTTGGGATAGTGACTCGCGACGAGGCTCGTAAGTTTAGGTGCGTTGGAGGTGCAGACTCCACCGCGAGACTCCACAATCTGGCAGGTTCTAGGTTTTAGGTACAGCAGTACTAGGTATTTTCGACGCTGTAAACAAATCAGGTTTAGCGTGGACGCCGCTCTAGCTAAGGCTCTGTGGGGAGGTGCGTCGGACAGTAGATAAAATACCCCTCACGGTGTCTAGGTACCGTGTGAACTACCTTACCCCTGTTACGACTACAACATCAATATACCACCTCGACCACCTCAATCCTAATCACCTCGGAGTCAAGCAAGTGCACGCATAATTTATATACATTATCCTACAAAACCGTTGGGTCAATGTTTGCCAAATCAGCCTTGTACTAGCCTATTCTATATTCTAGTATGTGTTAAAGCCTTACCTGGTATTCGTATGAGACTAGAAAGGGCAACTTTTTTTTAGGCTCACACTTCTAATGAAGCGTGTGTCCTGCTGTGACGTAGGGTAGAGCTTTAGCTAGACTGAAAATGCTGACTTACGGCAGGTCTCTGGATGAGGAGCACTTAATGACTTACATAGTACACAGCATAAGGGACGAGGACGCCCGTACATCTAAATAGAATACCGCCCTTCGTAACAAACGCAAGTATTAGCAATGCTTACCGGGTATAATATTTATAACCAAGCTATTATGTATATATTCAACAAAGGGTAATCAATAGTAAAAGGAGTCGAATAAGTTCCGCACCCACAATCAGTGAAAAGAGTGGCTCGACGCTCTTCGAGAACCGCCTTACAAAAGACACATCCATATTGATGGCCCGTGTCTGCTAGCGCGCTAGATAAACTTTTCCTCACTTGCCTCTGCCTCGATCATGTCTGCCTTAATACTTGCCTCTTTTTTATTTTTCTCTTTTAAGCTCTTTTATTATATGCGTTGCATTTTACGACTAAGATCCTTATGATTTATAGTATTACAATAATTAAATGTAAATATATTAAAGTTTTTACCACAAGGAGGTTATAATTAAATCAATCATTGCTTTTGTTAAAAATTAGTATTAGTTAAAGGCAAAAAAAAGCGCGCCGTACAGTAAAGACTACATGTTTTATTCGAAAAAAAAAARGGCTAAAAAAATACTTGTTTAAATCTTTTACGATTATTTTAACAGTGCTTTCTTTATTATTTAAAGCAAGATATAATCCTTTAAATAACATATATACTGAATTTTAATATTAACTAAACAATAAGCCGTAAGGTGTGTTTATGATCTTTGCAAGATAATATGTCTGGTAAAAGAAGCGTATATGAAAGTAATTTCATACATATGCTCCCCAGCCACCGTATATTCAATCAATATAACGACGGTCCCCAACATGCTCATCAATTAAAATCCGGTATTCAGTATTGCCCTATACATGCTTCCGTTGTTTAAGGCCTTCTATACATGCTCTTGTTGTCGCTTAAGGTCATCATGTGCGTCGATAAATCTGGCTATCATAGTATTCTCAGGCACTCCTATATCGACTCTTGACCACGTCTCTAGTCAAAGACTCATGTCTCTTAGTCCGCCGCTTCTTTCTCGCTTTCGTTTCACTCTTTGGCCGTAACGCCTCCATATCCCTATCCTCTACTTCAAAAGTGTAGAGCGCTATCCTACTCTTATGTCGTACGATTATTAAGAGCCTTTCATCACCATACCGCTAACACGAAGCTATATTCCCTATCCTAGATACTAAACTCTAGCATCGAGTTAGTATGCAGCCTAGCAACTCGTCGGTACAATAAATAATACAACAATAAGATAGCTTCCTGCGGCTCCTTCTCTTTTTAAAGAAGTCGTTTCTATATACCTTCTTAAAACAAATAAATACACCAAATACATAAGTAGTTCTTCCATACCTAAAATAGGTAGCTCGATCTCCTTTGTAGATATATAGATTCGGACACTATCTGTTTCTAGACTGGAAGCTAGCGATCAGCATCACTAACTTATAAGTACGCGTGGTGAGATGTAGTTTCTGTTGTCGGTATGCTAAGCTCTGCGCCATTTGACCATTGCCTAGGGTAATAAGTCCTACACCAACTTGGTGCGGCTCAGATCACGTTGATATCAAAAGGCACGCCATAGTGCTTGGGAGACTGCTCGGGCTAGGCTCAGGCTAAGACCGGCATAGCTCTGCCAAGACTCTCAGTTCATTACAAGGAGGTGTACTAGGTACCTACGTACGAGTCTACACATCAACTGAGGGTAGCCCCCCCCTGCTTTCCTGAGAGTCCCGTGCACTTAGACAAAGAAGTCATTCACAAAGTACTTCGTCGCCCTTGAACTACCAAATAAGTACGGACATACTACCGTACCTACTAAGCTACAGCGCTATACTACCGCTAAATCTTACAACTAAAATAACTTTACCAGAATTAGTTCTATATTGGTGTAACCAGTATTAATCAATCAGGTATTTTAAGAGCTGTTAAATAGAACTTTCTACGCCCGAAAAGAATTTATATTAGTAGAGTTATTCTAGTTAGAAGGTCTAGAAGCGGGTGGCAGTGGTGTGGGGCAGTGTGGCAATAGTACTCCATTAGGTGGCTGCAGTGCCCAATTGTGTGGCGTGCTGTGTGGCGTGTAAGTACTCTATGGATGATTTTTACGTAGAAGTGCACGGGACTCCCAGGTAAGCAGGGGGGGGCTACCCTCAGTTGATCTGATCACTCCCTAGGTACCTAGACCCTAGCCTTCGGGATACCCACTCTTTTGAAGCTTTGACCATGCCGTTCCTCCGAGTCTGGCTGTCGCAATTGAATCACTTTGATTGGTTTCTAATTAACCTCACCATACAGCGTTAAACTCACTGTACAAGAGTTATACCAAGCTCTTGCTCCAACGAAATCCATACCAACGCTGTTCTTCAACGCGGCCACTTAGACGACATAGCGTAAGCCCGCAATTAGAAACCCGCCTACCAACCATTTCTTGTCGCTGACAGTCACTGCTAGCGTCGACGGCCTTCGATCACAATGCCCGTTCCCTTCGAAGCCCTGATTCCGTACGGAATCGTCCTCGCCGTAAGCCCTGCCCCCAGCGTAAGCGAACCGACAACATGCATGGGTTTCTGAAAGTATATAGATGTTTGGCGTAACGGGCGCAGGTCTATCAAAACTTAGACACTGGCAAAACGGCCACAAGCGACCGCGTCGGTCTCTTGACCAGTGGGATAGAGTAGGTTTTGGAACACGAACGACCCCGACCAGGTGCTAATGCTCTTCTTAGCAAAGTACGAAATCCGACCAAGCGCTTTATTTCCGCGGCTGAAACTGACATGACGAACTTTGTAGTGATGGATCGGGACCGACGGATGACAGGATTATTACGAGGACAAAGTGACGAAGCAATAGCACCGACCGGCTTCGAGCTAAATAATCCCTGGAGAGTATGTCCTCTTGCAGCGCTATCGGGGAAATGAAATTGCAGTTACTAATTTAGGCATCGAATAGGTTGAGAAGCGGATGGCGTGAGCGAACGAGCAATAAACGAGCGACGAACAATAGGCAGGGCCACAAGAGACTTCCTGTACATATATCAAATACAGCACTAAATGACACCAATGGCATCAATTCTTTCGTTGATCCTTTACGCATTTCCTGGGTATTATGTGTCTAGTTCTATGAAGATTGCGACAATGCTCAACGCCAGCCAATCATTATCTCTATATCATAATCTCCGGGCGGTTCTTATTCAAGCCATCTAATAGCATGCAGGCTTGGCAGAGCCTCTGGCTGGACATATAACCACATTTCTCGCAAGTGCCCAGCTTCTGCTTCGTGGCGATGGGGGGCTCGCTGCCCGTGGGCTTCAGTGTCTCCTGTCTATTAGGTTTCCGACGAGAAGGGAGGGCATTGCTCGCCCTACTGATGGTGACCTCCGTTTCTAGTCCGGCCGCTTCAGCAGCCTCGTTTGCTTTCAGCTGCTTCTCCATTGCCGCCATTTCCCCACCCCCGGATCTACCATTTGATGAACCGCACCCTCCGATATTATCCTCTTCATCAGTAGGTTGGGATGAGGATGACTTCCCGCTGCAAGCGCAGGCATCCGGCATAGCGCCAGGCACCAACCTAGCCATGTCCTCGCCGCTCCGAACAACGTCAAGAATAGCGCTGGGTCGAACACGTTCCAGGTTCTTAATGAGACTTCTAGCACTCCCACGGAAAGCTTCCGGGCTATATATGCATTCCGTGCTAAAGTAATCCAGCTTTTTGTGATGTGCATATAACACGATTTCTTTCTCGTACGCGTATTTTAGAGGTTTGCTCCGTTTGACTTCACTCGCATTGCTGCCCGTGACAATACTTGTGCTTCGAGACAGGCGTGGCAAATCCCCACGCAGCAGGTTCATAAGAACGGTTTCGGCTACGTCGTCCGCGTTGTGCCCTGTCACAACATGTTTAATACCGAGCATCTTAGCGCCTCGATCTAGCGCTTGTCGCCGGAATACACCACAATATGTGCAGTTGCCCTTTTTCCCAATAGTCTCAACAACTTGGTCCATAGTCCAGCCGTAGAGTTCATCGTAGCCAACAATTTTCAGGGGCATCTCATATTGTGTCGCATTTCGCTTGACGGTTTCAAGAGAATCATCTCGATACCCTTTAATGCCTTCATCGATACTCAAGAGCACTAGATCAACTCCGTAGTCGTGTCTCTCATTTAAAGTCTTTAGTACTGAAGCTAAGACGGTTGAATCTTTGCCTCCCGATGCGCCGATAGCTACCCTTTCGCCGCGGAAGAATAGCCGGGATGATGTTATTGTATGATGGACTTCGTCCTCAAATATCTGGATAAAACAACCCTTGCAAAGCTTCTGATGGTTTTTGGGTCGTTTGATTAGAGCTCGCTGGGTGTTGCAGATCCCACATAGCACAGGTGGCATCTTCAGGTGTAGAATTATGCTAGAATATGAAGGTCAATAACAGATTGTTGTGTAACTCGCCGGTATTTGACGTTTATGTTTGCGACAATGTGATAGAGTTAGTCGAGATTTTTTCGCAGCTGATAGGTATTTCACTACATGATATCAAAGTGTTAGCCTTTGAATCATAAGCTCTATTCGTACTAGCAATGAATCACGTAGAAGTGGGGTCAGAAGGAGGAAGTTGGTGGGGTCTTTACGCTAGCCTGTTTATAGAGTAGCGTGGATCTAAGCGGGACCTTCACAAAAGTTTGCCGATAATTTACCAGCCCGCCCACACAAAATCTACGAGGCAGTAGATTCTCCAAATCGTGTGACTTTTCTTAAGATTTTCCCTCCTCACACCTCTCAATTCGGTCGACATCCCGCACTTCACGACCTCACGACTAACCCATCACAATGGTAAGCCCCTGAACGCCCATTTCGACGTGCATCGGCACTTGAACACGCCTCGAAGAATCATCACTTCGAGATGTGCAACTTCCGCTTGTCGTCCTCGGACGCAGGTGAAGAAATGGCTTGAGCAGGTCTCGTCGTGCGCTGCAAATGCCACGCGCGACCTGTCTCTTTAGAGTTCAAGCAAGATTTCAGTCAATGGAACACATTCACTGATCTCTTCTTTCTCCATGACCAGGCCCCCAAAGCTACCGGAAAGAAGGCGGCGCCGGCCCCATTCGGGTCGAGCAAGAGCTCCAAGAAGGCTCCCAAGGCAAGTACCTCACTCTTCCAGTTATCATCCCAATTGCTTCTCGTCTTTTGTTATTTCTGCTAACATTTCTGTTGCCAGAACCCTCTCATTGAGAAGCGTCCCCGCAACTACGGTATCGGCCAGGACATCCAGCCCAAGCGCAACCTTTCGCGCATGGTGAAGTGGCC
>JAPUUL010001260.1:0-10647 GCA_029590625.1 Lasiodiplodia mahajangana | reverse complement strand
CTTCGTCGTTGAGATATACCACCGCGATCCTACCCCTGCGGCCGGACAGTCAGACCCGAATCCAACGGTCCAGCGCCGCCTCCTTTGGGATCGGAAGATAGATGGTGGCTTTCCCGAGGTGAAGGAGCTGAAGCGGCGCGTTCGTGATGTCATTGAGCCGGACCGGAATCTAGGACACGTCGATCGAGATTATTCAAGGCCACAGCAACCGGAGAAGGACGAGGATAAAACAGTACCCGGACCTCCTCGAACGGGTCCGATGACGGTAGCCGGGGATCAGCAGGGGCAGCCCGTAGGTCCACGGTGGCCGCAACTCAATAAGTCTGGATCTTCGCAACCCACTACACAAGGACAACAGACTAGAGCAGATCCGCCGTCAGAGCCCTCAGTAAACACTGACACGCAAAGTAGCTCACAAAAGACACCAAAGGACCTCGGCCCGCACCGGCAAAAGGCAACAACAGACTCGAGCAAACCTGTTTATGACCCGCGAATGCCTGGTGGCGGCATCATGCCCGTAGTGCCTCCCGTTGCTGCTAGTTCTAGGTCTGCTTTCCACGACTCTCCGTCGCAGGCTCAGCCCTCATCGCAGCAGGCCGAGGAGGCATGCGAAGACTGTCAGTGAGGTAAAGCATACCACGGCGATATTTGCCACAATGGTATAGGTAGTTTAACACAGATACTACAGCCAAAACATGAACTTTTCGGACGTGCTCTGCGATGTCCGAGTCACTCTACACCGTCGAAAAGAGCATGATTAGGCGTTTAGCTCGCGTCACATTTGACGCGGGCGTATCTATTACCTCGGGTGAATTCTACTCCATATATCGATTGCTGGTCTGCCGGCTGTCACCATGCAGACTGATAATGCTAGAGGACAGTAGTCGATAGTATTCACTGTCTAACTTATTAGTGACCAAGAATCTATATCTAAAACACGCAAATCTAAGGCCTCAGCATCTACCTACAATCGAATACCTTGCCAGGTGGTCGTTACATGTTGAGAGTAAGGGGGGAGGCACATAAGGGATGTCAACAATTAGGCCTATGTGCTCCCTATCCCGCACACGCAGAATCAGCAGATATTCCTTAGTAGCGCTTTATCCCAACGCTAAGCATGACAATGCTATCCTCAAGTGTCTAATATCCATCACCTGAGGAACCGTAGAGTATCTACGTCTTCTATAAGCTACACCCATGCCCAGAGAACGAGATATATATGTACTAGTTACAGATAGATACTATACACACAACGTGGATCCGTAAGACCATTACATCCTACCGTTTCTAAGTTATCCTGCATGGTTTCCATCTGCATCAGGGCGATGTTCATATACACACTCGCTTGGATTCGTAGACAAATCTTATACTTGGAAATCTATGACGCAGAGAGAGAATTGGATCATGGGTGGTATGTATAAGAAACACACTCCTAGATCAGACCAATAACCGGTGTGTATAATGGAAAGAAAGGAAAGGTGCGGGGAAAAGCTCGACCAAGGCTAGTATTATATGGAATTAGTGCAACAGCTATGCATAAACAATCTCTAGGCATCCGGTAATCCAAATGCCAACTCTCAAGAAACGGGATAAAGAATACACTTAACCATAGATACGACTACCATGATGAAAAGGAGGAAAGAAAAGGTGCCCTGGAAGGACCTAAGACATTCACTTACTCCTGGGTCGAGCGCGTCCTTTTCAGGCGCACTTATTCTAACATTAAATAAACTACTAGGTTCGTATCATCAACCCTCTACAAATTAATGACGCTGAAAATCGGTGAACGATAATGAGGGAAAGGCGGCGAGTCTTCCAGCATAAGGCAAGGTAGCCGTCGATATCATTGGGTCCTCCCTGGTAAGGGCCAGAAAGCCAAGTTACCTTTCTATTCGTTTATTCGTCGCTGCAATTTCCAGTCTTGCTTCGCAACGTAGACCAATAATTACGAGCCGTACAGATAAAGCACTAGAGAAGGAACACGACATGCCGGGGCAATATCCCACTTGAGATGCCGATGCCTTAGTTCAGTCAGGGGGCGGCCACAGTTGTGAGACTTTGGAGAGCAAATCATCTGCACAGCAGTATTTGTAGAATCATGTGTTAGTTAGTTGGTGGGAAACAGTTAACCTTCTAGACATCTTCGCATTTTACCACCATGACCAATGGGCGTACCCGGAGGCCCTCAAGCATGTGGCAGCCTTAACCTTCCAGATGAAGAAAACCTGATTTTATTTCTTTTCGTGTAATAACATTCACCCTCATTACAGCCGTCTACTTGTATCGTCGGCCTTGGGTTTGACGGGGCGGGGGCATCGGCGTATAACAGCGGCGTGTCGTGACCTGGACTTCAAACGCCGGTAGCTCAATCGCCCATCGTTGTCGAGTAGTAACCTGTCGATGGTTCCAAACGGCTGGTAGCGAGACTCAAGTATGGGCTAGGAGCTGGGGAACGAGCTCATCGATTTCGGCCGAACCTAGAAGACGAGGAAGTTCGTATGAATATAGGTACTCTTGTTTAGGACTTGGACTGCTTTCTAGGAGTTGCGAAAGTGCTGCCTCCGAGGCCGCCATGAACGTACTTTTGTTTCTTCTCAGCGGGCTTGAGAATCTGTAGGCGTGCCAGTCAGTACAGGGTTTAGGGTCTAGTTGCATGCGATGCGCCAAACATACTTGAAAAGAGCAGAGCAGACTCTCGTCCACACTCATCATAGCTCCGGCATTATCAAATTCTCCGCAGTAATTCGGTGCGCTGAAAAGAGTGACTAGCTGACGCTTAGAGAAAAATTCATAGCCATCTTCAACAACCTGGTGGGCACGGCAGATCAAATCCATGTCGTGCTTTTGCAAAAAACGAGAAACTACATCGGGACCAAAGGTGAAAGATACGCCACGGTCATTTTCGCTCCATCCCGTGATGTCTTTATCAGGATCAGACCACAATAGATCGCACAATAAACCGCAGTCAGGGATCTAGAGAGAATGTGAGTCAATGGCCAACCGAAGCTGGTATATGAAAAAAGTATAGGAGAGAATGGGAGAGGGAGTTAGTCTTACGTCTGTTGGCCGCATGACACGGCGGATCTGCTCCATTGAGTTCAAATCAGGGCTCAGGCCTCCGTGCATGGTGAAAATTTTCTCATCGATGATAGCGGCAATGGGTAAGCAGTTGAAGCAATCCGTAAAAGTCTTCCATAGCTTGATATTGTACCGACGTTTGCACTCGTCGTAGAAACCATAGATACGGTTGATGGAGGCGCATTCGTGGTTACCTCTCAAAATGAAGAAGTTCTCCGGATACTTGATCTTGTAGGCAAGCAAAAGGCAGATGGTCTCGAGGGACTGTTTGCCACGGTCGACGTAGTCACCAAGAAAGAGGTAATTTGCCTCTGGAGGGAAACCGCCGTACTCGAAGAGACGCAGGAGATCATAGTACTGGCCATGAATATCGCCGCAGATCTAGATAGGTGAAGGGAATCAGTACCTGAAAGGCTGGCGGGAGGCACCAGCGGGTATAGGATTTAGTACCTTAATAGGAGCCTCTAGCTCGAGTAAGATTGGCTGGCTGATGAAGATCTCTCTCGCTTTGGTGCACAGGTACCTAATCTCTGTCTCCAACAGCTGAACTTGCTTGCCAGGACGGCTACCGCGTACCTCGAGTAGGCGGTCGATGATAGAGTCGAGGTCAACGTCGTGTTGGTCGGCCATCGTAAGAGGGTGTCCTACCAGCCAGTAGGCCCACGAGGATATCGAATATTAAAATATTAAGGCAACAACAAGGATGAGGGGGGTAATTGGGGTCGTGAAAAAGATGGTGGAGCCCAATAACAGAATATGATACACTTCTTGGACTGCCATGACAGCACGTATTAGTGTGAATACAAAGAAACGGGATTTGCAGCATGTCTCAGCCCTCACCAGCAACAAGCATCTGGTGCCCTCATGGCTACGGGGGCGATGTCCATCTGCGTTGCGGTGTCCAGGGAGGAGGGCGAGGATGGCGGCGGCAACTTTCATCTTGAAATTCTTGGGTCTCGAGCGTGCTGAGGGTATTAGATGAGGAGGTATAGCTTTTGAGCTGTCGTCCGGAAATGAGCTATCTTTATAGACATATCTTCACAGCTTGTTGGGTGCTTCTGAGATCGGATCCATCAACTTGGGAATTTCAAAGCTTCCTCTTCATCGTGACAAATTACTTTGTCATCGTAAGGTCCGTACGGGATCTGGCCATTGCTCCATATTAGACCGGCATCCAGTACCGTATGTAGAAGAAAAGTGGGTGGTATCGTGTTCTGGTTTTGAGGTTTGGAAAATCACACCTTCTATGATTGACAATAAACCGTTGGTTTTAAGTGGTGGATTAAACTTGTTACGGCTAAGCGTTATGGAATTCGAATGTTGCATCGTCACTTGGCGAATCGATGTAGACGCTGGCCCCACTAATAAACTGGCTTTTATGCCGGCTATGTCAACAATACGAGAGCTATTTATCCGGTCTTAGGCAAGTCGACAACAACACCCCAGATCTCTATGATAACATCAAGTTAGCGGCGTTGACCGCAAAAAGGGGTTAACGCAGTAACTAGGAAACTTGACAGTAATCAACAGACTTCGGACAGGACATATGCCTAGTTAAAGACGTGCTTTTTGACTATATTCTAAGGCTCCGAAAATGATATTGGTCGAGTACGATTTTAGGAGGCTTTCATTAACATTTATATGAGAACTGACACGATCTGGAGGAGCAGGCATCGTCGAAACTGGCACATGTTTTCTTAGTTGGCAAGGTAGTTAACATAGAGCTGTGATTAGTAAATGCAAATGCCCTCAACATCATCGTTGAAGCTACATAGATATCACATTGTATTGCATAGTAATCGTGCTCATTGATTCAGCATTCAACATTCTAAGGTGGAAGCCTTAACTTATTGTTACTAAGCCTGAGTACTTGCGAATCAAAGCTTCCATTCCATTTATCTTATTCATTAGCTAGATAAGTGGTATCTATATGCCTAGGTTATCTATGGTTTTGAAAGGGCCGTCGACAACTTAGCCTACTTTAAAACGTGTATAGGTTGCAGCATGGCTTTCGCGTCTAAGTTTGATATCAAGTCTTTTAACTCGCATTCTTTCGTACGAAAAACGAAAAAANTCGTCTAGCAACACACTGATGCGATAATTAGTCCATAACTATCATACCGCGTGAATTGTTGATCTTATCAATCTCCTTTACCTAATCAGTCTAATCAACCCTCCTTGTAGTTCCTGGACATACAACACTCCCAAAGAACGCGACAGATGCGGAATAGAGGCAGTACCTCATTAGCTCTGGTAAGTGGAAACCCAGTTGTAGCCTGTCCATTTGACCACTTTCTCGTTAGTAATATCGTACAGATGTTCTAGGATATCATGGCGTTGGAACTTGCGCTATGCTACCGCGAGAGTTAGGCGGTGTAGTTGATCGAACCCTTAAAATCTATGGAACAGCGAATGTCCGCGTTGTTGATGCTTTAGTTATGTCACATTTGATGAGTGGCCACCCGGCAGCTGCAGTCTACGCACTTGCCGAAAAGGCTGCGGATATAATTAAGGAGGTCCTTGCTACCGCTACCTGTCCAGTTCGCCTAGCTCTACAATTGTAGCCATAATTATGGAAATACGTAAAGCCAACTATTAGCATCAAGCTTAGTACGCCACTCATATAAAGTCAGAAGTTGGTTTCCGGCTTATCGTGATTATTACTTTACTGCCAGGAACTATGCATAAAATTGAGGTGCTAACCTCGTTGGCATAAAATCTAGTTTTCAAAATAAGTTGATTTATAGCTTCAAAATATGCCGCGAATCTTACGATGAAAGTAGTAAAATATAATAAGCAACCATGATCACCTAAACCTATTAAATAACGACGTACTGAATAAAATAAACTGAACTATAATTTTGACACAATCCCAGCTGCCCCGCTCTCTCGTCGGCTCTCAACTTTATTCACTTATCTGGCACTCTGCCCTTATGATACAAAACTTAGACATACGACCGCTGTACCCATCTCTCGGTGGCGGGGCCTGCATAAGGTACCTAGAGTGGAATGCCTAGTATAAGATGTAAGACATTGCGTATAGATACTCTTGGGTAGGTACCCATAAGCGGGGATATCCGACTACTGTGTCATATCGAACGCAGCCTGCCAAAAATCCCTTTCCCCCGGCTAGCCAGCTAGTTCAACCGGTCAGGACTATCTCTCTGAGCCTCTTCGGGTAGACGTTTAGGTTTTAATTGATCGCCTAAGACGTTAAGAGTTTCCTCCAAGTCTCCTCTAAGCCTCGAAGCCTCGTAGAATCTATGCTCGCATCATGGACGTGACCAAGGCGATCGAAGCCCTCCAGGCTGCTTTGCCCGCAGCATAGTTTGCTCTACGTGGCACTGATGAGTTTAAAGCCCTCAATAGTAGCACGTATCAGTCAGGCCTCAATGGAGATATCACGCCTGCCTGCATCGTTCAACCTCGCAATAAGGAGGACATTTCGATCTTCTTGACCACCATTGCACCATAAGTCAAGGCCGGCGAGGCAGCCTTCGCTATTGTTGGCGCTGGTCGACAGCCTGCTAGGGGCTGCCCTAACATCGAGAATGGCATCACTTTTAATTTAGCACTTATTAAGGGTATTAACATTAAGGAGAGCTATGTTTCAATCGGCGCTAGCGAGACCTGCGGGTTTGTTTATGATAAGCTTGAAGGGCGAGGACTGGCATGTGCTGCATCCAGGTCTGCCAAAGGTGGCTTTGCTGGTTTTGCACTGTCAGGTATAACAAAAACACATGTTGCCACGCTTGATATAGGTAATGTATCGGTAAAACTGAACCTTTTAATGTGGCCTTTTTTTCTTCTCATCTTGAGACGGATTTATTTGCGACGAGGTGTGTAATCTTTTTCTTTTAGGCTTTTGTCCACCCTCCTAGCTTAACAGCCTTTGAAACAATATCCGAACATGACATATAGTAACTGAAATATCTCAGGTCGTGAACTACGAAGTAGCGTTGGCATTAGGTGCTATCGTCAATACCAATGAAACCAAGAATCCCGATCTCTTACGCACTCTTCGAGGTGGCGGTAACAACTTCGGCGTCGTCACTCGGTTCGATATAAGAACATTTAATCAGGGGCCGTTGTGAGGTGGAAGCATCTACCATCCCAGATCCAATTCTCCTGATCAAGTGAGAGCGCTTGTCCACGAACTCCAGAAGCCTGATGCGAGTCCCCATACACATCTCATGATTAGCTTCGGGTTCGCCGCCGCTTTTGGCAGTGAGCCATTTGCCATCAACCAAATATACTCCACAAATGGTGTTGAAAGACCAGATGTTCTTGAGCCGTTCATGAACATGGAACCACAGCTTTCAAATACCCTTCGTACGCACGGCATCGTGGAAGCAGCCAATGAGAAAGCAGGTGAAATAACCATCCCAGCGCGGTAAGTGATACATTCCCGTTGCTCTTACACAATATTTAACCGTTGTACATCGACACGCACACGCACAATGGAAGGCAATCACACATAATTTTGAATCGTGTCTAACAATAATGTAGATCTGTCTACATGAACACCCACGTCAAGGCAGATATCGATGCCATTACTTCGGGCAGCGATATCTGGGCCCAGTCCCTAGAGCCCCTTAAGAACATCGAAGGCCTGATCTGCTCATACACACTTCAGTCATACCCCCAGTCCTTGCTCGAAGCATCTGCTAAAAATGGAGGGAACTCTCTTGGTTTAACACCGGACGGCGGAGCGATTGTTTCCATCGCTCTTCTTGCTTACTGGGTCAACCCAGGCGATGACGAGAAGATTGTTGGGGCTTTGGAAACTATGATTGAAAAGCTTGACGAGAATTCTACGGCTCGCGGAACATTCGTTCTTTTCAAATACCTGAACTACTCTTTTAACTCTCAAGATCCACTTGGATCTTACGGTTTTAAGAACACGACTCAGTTACAGGCAACAAACAAGAAGTACGGTCCTGAGGGTATCCTCCAGAAGGGTGTTCCTGGTGGGTGGAAACTGTTCTATTGAGATATCACAGCTTGTTGTGTTACGTCGCTGTTAGCTGTCTATCGCGTCACCGCTCGCACAATAATAGACTAGGCGCCTAGGTAGGCTGTAATAGAGTATCACAACCATCGGCGCCAACGGATTAAGCATCGTCCTAGCGAATGGTTATCATGATTCGATTCTGTAGCTATGGGAGGGGGGTATAGGATCGACTGCTAACCTAAACAAGTGCCATGAGGCGAATGCGGAGCTAAGGTTCTCTGGATAGTGTTTATGATGGTTACTCATGGTGGATACGTTGTCTCGTGGTCTCCTTACTCTGAAAGCACCCTCCTCCCTACCTACCTAGAATGGAGGGTGACTCTTTCGGCCTCTCATTCCCAATAATAAGAGGCAAAAAGGGCTTAACTGACGCATCGAAATGGTAGAAATTAAAAGTGTATAATTAACTTAATCGAACCTCCTATTTCCTGCACTTCCGTGATGCATCCTATCTTTTATCTTATAAGGTTAGGGTTCCTATATTCGTTGCATTGCATGTAAGGGAAAGCCTCCGGCCATATATGAAAAACGTGTGTAGAGAATAGGAAGCATCCGAGTCATAGCTAGAGATAGTAAGGGTCTGTTACACAATCTAATAGGCATTGGTAGTAGGCCATAATATATGTTTCTCATGATGAATCATTTATCTCGCCGAAACTCATTCATCACTGATTTGTGAACATTACCCCCTCTTTTACTAGGTATTTCCAAAACTACGTGCTTTGAAAACCATGCCCTTGAATTTTCCCGTAAGCCGAGGCTCCGAGAAGTTAGCGATGGAGTGCGTTAATATAAAGACTGTTTATTCCTAGATGGATAGATTCCTACGAATCAATTCTCGTCCCGTCCTAGCCATGTCCCCGTCGACGACAGTAATCGCACCACGCAAACACCCAAGAATACTGTTTCTCGCCAAATTGAAAGCGGAAAACTCCTATCCCGTCTTATCATGAGTGCCGCATCTGAGCCCGCTCAACACGGCCTTCGTGTGCTCCTCAGCCTTGGGACCACACTGGTGGTCGTGACTGGTATTCTAGTCTCGATAGAAGTGATGTCGGACATGAGGTCAACTAACAAGCCTAATCCTGACGACTGTGAGATGCCTAGATGATCGATCGTTGAGACTATGGGAGAGAGAATTCGCCAACACCCTGTGGGAAGACCTCTCTGCTGGTGTCGTTGTTCTGTTAGCAGCAACCTTGGTATTTTTTGCGAGTTTATGAAAGGTTCAGAGAACACTCAGCCAATATTCGTTGAAGTATATGTTGACCTTTAGTATTCACAGACGATATTGCCGGAATGGCTTCGCTCTTCTCTATAAGCCAGGTGAGCGCTTTCTTGTATTACTACACTACTAAAGTCCTGATCTGTTGCGTTGGCGTGTCTAATGCAGTTTACTATTGACGATAGCCCATTGTTGCAGAAGCCATTACCTCAGGGTTTGCTACGTGGTTTGCAAAGGCGCCTAACCTAGCGTTATGCCTACGATCGTTCGGCATCTAACGCTGAGTACGCCTTGTCTGTTGGTTCATGCTCGTTTCCACAGTCATCGACTACCTATTGGTTGTTTCTTACAACGCCTCCATCTGCTCTCTCAAATCGTATAATGTGGATCTTCAGTTTGTAGTTGATTGCACACACTTAAGCTCGGAGAAGGACTAGCACATGCGGCTGGAATTAGCCGGTTATGTGGTCAAGGGGATTTGGACCTCGCCGTTGGCTGTTCAGGGTATTACTGAGGCAGAATTAAAGGCTTGAAGCTGTACTAATCGAGGTTCGAGGTTTTCAGTGTCAATAGAAGTAATTCGCATCCACACCTGATGGTTCAGGACATTTTTCGTGTTTTTGGGGCCCTTGGCTCAGACTTGATGGTCAGGGGGCTTGAAAGCTCATTTACCTGGTCTAGGCGTCTTACTCTCTTGGACTAAAGTCGTCGGTATTTTTCATGACTACGTTTCAAGAAAGCAGATTTCAGGTCAGGTAGAGACTCATAAAATGAGATTAGCCGCGATAGACGCTATCGAAGCACGTCCTCAGACGAGGCGATACATTCCAAGCACAAAGCCCCTCGCCGCTATCTACTTGTCTACACTGACATTATTGGTGACATCGCCAAACACCTCCTTGGCATGGGCGAGCTGGTCTTGAACGAGAGTCATACGAGCTGTCATGTCAGCACCGAGAGGCAGAAACTTCTCCTGCTCCTTTCCGGCCCCGAACCCCTCTCCGACGACAAGCTGATAGACAGCCTTCATGGCCTTGTCCTTGTCTCCATTGGGGATGATCTTTTTCGACCCGATATAGTCCATGATCTGGCCCGCGACCGTGCCCTTGTACTCATCAGGCAGGGGCGTCTTGCCGAAGACAAAAGAGTTGGGCATATTTGTGTTAAAGGTCCCAAGGAGCACTGTGAGTACACGAATGTTGAACGGAGCTACCTCCTTTGCCAGAACCTTGTTCAAAGCTGATTGTAGACTTGTCAGCAGTGAATTCAATGAGAAGTACGCCGCCGGAGCATTTCCAGGCCACCGGACATCCGGGGGTAAATATTCGTA